>WEIV01018106.1:131986-151278 GCA_013390005.1 Calyptomena viridis
CATCATAATGACTGTGTTATCTTATCATAGTAGTGCATAGTTTTGTATGCAAATGTTACCCCAAATATAGTCAACTATATGCAATAAAGAGCATTTATAGTAGGAAGTGTAAAAATAATTTTATATTCTTTTGTTATTGGCTTTCAAAATAACAAAATAAATTTCAACAAATCTTAGACACTTGCTTTCACTAGCTTATAGCTTGCTGATTGTATATTGGATATCATGCAGGACTTTTTAAGATATAACAGGGAACACGAGCTGGATGAGATAGAGACACAGTTACACACTCCCTCATGCCAGTGGCATGGGCCAGTAAAAGAGGACAAGGGGGAGCTCATGCAGCTGCCCTGGTGCCATATTTCACAGCTAGATAATTCACAATAATCTGGTTTCTGGGCCAGACAAGAAGACACTTTCCAGACTGCCACTGTTCTGGGCACTTTGAAAAATTAAATTATGGGTCCCTAAAAACACAGGATAACAGAAGTGAAAATTATTTTCACAGCCTTTACACTCTAAAATAAGTAGTATTTGCTTTTAATGTAATTTTCAAACGGCCACAATTGAACAGCTTGCGTTGCAACAGCATAATACTGGGGCTGAAAATGAACCCTGTGTTGGTATTGGCTATACACAATTAAAATGCATAAACCAAGGAAAATTTCACTCTTCCCATCAGAATTCCATTCAAAAAATTACTTCTCTAAATTCCTTCCTTTAGCAGAACTTCTGCCTGAGATGGGCTGCTTTTCCCCTTTCTGAATTCCAGACACAATATAAATCAAACAAATTCGAGATAGCAAAGCCGGGAAAATCATTATAATCTCAAAACCAGCAAAAAGGTCAACAAGAAGGAGAACAACAATAGGATTCTGGTAACTGTTTGGAAAGAAACTATTCTTGCTGCAGTCAAACTCACTGTTTTCATAACAACAAATTAAATACCAAGGTAATTCCCCAGAGTCTTGAGCAGCGTGGCTGTGTGGCAGCAGTAGAAGCCACTCCAGCACAATGCACACTATCATTAGGAAAACCTTCTGGCTGCTGAGCCACTGCACAGCTCAGAGGTGTTTGAAGTTAAGCTGGATTCCAGCCTATCTTTTCAAAGCACTACATTGTTATTCTCCTTTTCCTCCCATTACTGTCCATTTCCCCGTTTTCCTCTCTTACTGTCCCTTGTCAAGCAGACATATTTTAGAAACCATTCATAATATGAGAAGCTGAGTGTTGTCACACTGGTGTAGATGGCTGGAAAGCTGGCTTCACTAGATGGATACAGCTGCGTCTCCTTTTTCAATATTTTATTTGCTTGTTGGTGCCTGATATGTGGAAAAAGGTGTAATTGATGAGGTGTAAGGTGTTCTCTTACACTCAAATGGCACAGGAGACAGGTCTGCAAAGTGACTGCTCTGCAAACATCCATTCTGAAAAAGAGTGGCAGTTGTATTTGCTTTGACTGTTCACCTTTAGAGAACAAAAAATCAAGACTGGTCTTTCTGAGACTTCTTTCACTCATCTATAAAATGTGATGTTCTATATATCAAAGTGTTTCAATGACAGTTGCCAAGGAACTGCAGGTATTGAAGCAACTTTCTTAATATTTTGCATTGGGAAGCTTAGATTTTCCTGACTAGTGTGCAAAAATGAGTATATTTTATCATTTAGTGGGTGAGTAGATGTGTCTACATTAGTATGTCAGTCCTTCTCTGAACAACAGGCAGGAACATAACTGATAAATAGTCAGTGTGTAACAAAAAGAGAAATAATGTTAAAAAAAAAAATCCACTCATTTAAATGTCAGATAAAGAACATGCTGTAGCAATCCAGTTGTTGGGGTAGTTGGTCCCTGCCAACTACAAATCCTCAGGTTTAAAATAAGCATTCTTATGCAATGAACAGCTATAGAGGTTTCACCAGGTAATAAATACCCATGTAACAACAATGGGTAACTTTATCAACCAAACCTGTCCATCATGCAGCCAGAGGCTTGATTTGTAAGGTCTAAAATATGTATGTTTGTTGTGTTGTTTCATGGCATTTTCAGGTAAATTCCTGCTACGTTACCTTGCAGACCAGGCCCAGTATCTCCAGTCCTTTCACTGAGCCACCTGACTGATGTAACTTCATGATTTCATGAGAGTTACAGCACAGCAAAATGAAGACTCAGAGAGGTGATAGAAGGGAAGTTGTTCCTGCTCCTTCTCCTGGCTCACCAGTTTCTTTCTTCCTCATTTTTCCATACTGTAATCCCAGGCTGACAGCCTTTGTCCTAAAGTCATGCACTCTCGAGGGCTTCTGACCCACACTTAGGTCTTCTGCAAATGGAAATAAGTGGAGTTGAGGGGAATTTTATAAAGATTCTTGACGTCAAAATAAATTTTCACACCAGCATCAAAGTTTGAAATCAAGAAGCTGAATAGGAGAAAATATCCTGAAAAACTAGACTTAATCTACATGAAATTTTAAACCCAGGTATCTGGTCTGTCTCCAATTTACTCAGTCTCTTCCCTCAATCAGATAGCTTCTACATCTAGTTCAGAAGTTCTGAGTTAAAGAAACTTTTAAATTTTTCTCCAGATTTCTCTAGAGATTTCAAGTAATCTGTCAAATGCATAAATTAATTGCTCAGTGAATTTACTGTTGAAAACACTTCCTACTCTGAACTGGTTTTGAAAAGAGTTGGAAAAAAACTAGTAACTAACTTCCTACCAGTGCTTTGCCATTGGAGGCCACTATTATGGTCCCACCATAATTTTCTACAGTTGAAAACTGGGACTGCACATTTTATTCCTTTTGCTAGGGGGAAAAAGTTTCAGGCTTACATATCTGTCAGATTCAAGAAAGCCTATTCTGACTCTATGTGTGTCATATTTTGTAGTGTTGACACTAAAATTCACTTTAGCAAATCATCTTTTTTTTTTTTTCTGATGATCCTCTGAGCTAAAATTACACACACAAATGATCATGAGGTGAGACTTTACTCAATTTTTAAAAAAAAAGAGCTGTGAATGGCTGTATATCAAGTCATTTTTATGCTTCAAATGGTACACAGGGGATTTTACTTCACTTGACATGAAATTCTAGGGTGGAACAGGTTGGTCAGAATATCACAGAGGCATGGAAGTCTGAAGAAATGGAAAGAACTGCTGGAAACCCTTAGTTTCATTTTGGTTGTCTAGTATGTAAGATAATGGAAGCAGTGTTGACTGTTCATGAAATAACTTCTCCTCTTACTTTTGCTAAATTCGTACCAGAAGTAAATTTTCTTGGAATGGTGGGGAAATAAACAATGAATTGGAGATGCAAATGGTAGGTATTCTATAATGACAACAATAACGTGGATGAAAACACTCCCCAGGCCATGATCTTTACATAAGTGAGATGCTGATCTTTTGGTGCAACATATCTTAGTTTTTCCAAAGTCCTAACACAGAGGTCTGCTTGTCAGTGGCCGGATCAACATAGGTACTAAAGTGCAGTTTGATTTAAAAGGCAAAACAAGTTTGTCCTCTCTAGGAAAACATCATCCTCCGCTTCCAAGGATTTACTACACATTAAGGAGACCATAATCACCAGAACTCTGTTAAAAACATTTGTCTGAAGTTATCAAAGAGTAGCATGCACAACAGGACAGGGAGAAGCTTCTATTTCAGGCCAATCCAGACAGGGATAGCAGAGGAAAGCAAACCAAACCCGTACTTGTTTTCCTTATTGATAAAGTTCTCTGAAACCAGCATCGTCAAATGAAATCCGTAGAGAAGACTGAGTGTGAAAATGGACAGTTGAAAGTCTAACCCTGTTGAATGCAACCACGAGATCCCAACAGGCTTCTATTTTGTCCTTTGTCTTTGCATATTATGTAGGCCATTGTTAATCAATTTCATCTTTCATGTGTCCCGTGACTTTATGGAAAACATTTTTACCCAATACCAGGTTTGCTTTCTGGAAGTGAAATGCTAAACTTAGAATCACCATTTAATCATATGTTTCCCGTGCATTCCACCTGAGCACTGCTGAGGCAAGCATTGCTTCTAATTACAGAGGTGAGCTGAAGAACCGATGATTAAAATAAGATCAGCTTTTCCTTAAATACTGTTGTACTTCAGGGGGGTGATCAAAGTCAGTAGTTGCTTCTAGAGATATGCTAATTTACAGAAGACAAACTTCTTAAAAGAAGAATAGTGAACCCTCTTTTTCTTCCTTAGGTTTAGGAAAAAAACCAAACCAAAATCCAACAGTTCAGTCTACTGAGCAACCCTTCTATTAAAAAAACCTCTGTCTTCCTTTCAGGTTAACAGGAGACTCAGCCCAAATAAAGCTAAAGGATTTGCCAAAATGCCTTAGGGAAGATTGTGTTGTGTCTATAATTTTGTTGTCAGAATAACACCCATTATTATTTTTTTTTTTTAAATAAGGAAAAGGAGATTTTTGTGGCATAATCAGTTAGTGCTTGCAAAGCACTTTTAGCTCCATGGTGAAATAATGTGTGTGGCATACATGCACACATAGTATACGTGCATGTTTGTAGGTATGCATACAGTATTACCCACAATTCTTTTTATTTCCTCTCAATTCCTGTTTGCTTGTGAAGCATGATTATAACATCTGAAACCAAAACTAAACTCAGAATAATTTGTCAGACATTTAAAGAATTCTAGTAATCCTGATAAGAGTTATGCTTCATTTAGGAGAAGCCTAAATGAAGCCCGAAGTACAATTGCTTATGAGGGCACCTGGACAAACTGATGCCTGAGAAGGAAAGAAGTGCACAGCTGATCCTACTGTGGGCTCTGCATTGTGTGAATACTGAACAGGACAAGAAAATGTCCCCTCTAACACATTTGTGGTAACAGACAGAAATGGCCACTCCAGAACAAGATATTTTGTTCTTTATCTGGGGTGGGTATGCCTCTTTATCCCTGTACAGCAATATCTCTGTATCTTTAGGATCAGTCACCCTAACCTACAGTGGAGCTTTGCTGTGTGCCAACATGGACACATGTTCATGATAACTACAAGAGAGGGCAGTAAATTCTTTTTCCAAAGGAGAAAGCTGACAGAAAAGCAGCTCACTAAAATTTCTGTAAAACCGTGAGGTATTTAGAGCTTCTGATTCACTGTTAAAACACTCAGAGCATATCTGCTCTGTAGACTGCAGAGGTGTAGTGTCATAGGATGTTTTTCTTTGATAATAAGTGGTCCTGTTGATGACCATTTGGAGTTATCCTGTGATGGAGTAATTTAAAATCAGAGTGCCTGGCTAATCATGTTCAGATCAGACATGGACTGTTTTAGCCATCCAAAACAAATAATAGGATGGGCTTGAACTGTTTCTTGTGGCCAGGAGACTCTGAACTCACTTTGACTCAGTACAGGTGTTGAAATCACTACAGGATTATCCCTGGAGGTTGGTAATCCTTTAAAGGTTCAGAGTTTTGGATTAGATAAAAATCTAAACATTTGGATGTTTATCTGAAACCTTATCTCAGTCATCTAAACTCCTGGAGGCTGAACACCCATCAGTTCTACATCTACAAGTGAACAAGTAATAGGGTCTCTTGTTTCTACAGACTTACAGCCTCATCCTGACATCTCTGAATAAACAAAACCTCACATTGATATCAACTTGCCTTTGAGTTGGGGTATTGGGAATGGGAAGTTCCCTTTCAGCTAAAGGTGACCACAAACATTATCTGATGTGGCTGGGGGAGGAAGTTTTTGTTACAAAATATAGGATGTTTTTTTCTCATAAAAGTCACCCATAGCAAATTTTTCTCCTAGGCACATTGGATACTGAGTGTGCCCAGACCCATTTCACATTGTTAGGACCATTGCTTTCTCCCCAAGGCTTGCTGAAACCAGAAGCACTGCTAGCTCCCACTTCCTGCTCCTACAGGGAAAGAAAAGCTGCCCCAGAGGAAGAAATGGAGAAAGGAGTGGGGCAATTCACCGGGTGAGACTGTATCTGGAAACACAGTAGATAGAGGCTCAGGTTTGTGCTCCACCACTACTTCTCTGTTCTTCACCTAGAGGAATCCTTTAGTCTCTGTGTTTTTCCTGTTGACTGTAGAAGCTAGGACTCTTTTATCTTAAGGGGTATTTCAAGGATAAACACTAAAGACCCCCATAAAACTACTCAGTTTAATGCAGCAATGGGAACTACAGATGCACGGGGAACAGACAAGCTGGACTGCATTATTGCTTGGCAAACATACAGGCACTTTATCAAGGTCTGGGCCACTTGTCTATACTGCTGTTTGCAAGCTGAGCCTTTTCCATGCTCCTATCACATTGCTATAATAGAGAATTAACATTGTTTTGCAGCATTTTAGAGGCTCATAAGAGAATTCAAACACTTTCCTTTTCCTACTGAATTGCCAGTTACAGCCAAAAGTTCACAGGGCAATTCTGTTCACTCCTATGTTTCTGGGCCTATGTGCATAGCTGCTACCATTCTGGTAACAACACTCTCTCTTTAGGAAAATAAATGCACTAATTTGTTTATTTTGGGACTAGCAGTAGGGTCACAAGGTTAATGGCCATTAGTTAGAAAGATGTTAGTATGACTCTTCTTTAATATGGTAATTTCAAGTTGATATCTGGAGACAAAGTGTTATTCAGAGTTTCACAGAGTAATTATTTTCTCCTGTCCATGGCATACTTGTCTTTTTTTGGCAGTGAAAAGTGCTTGTATGAAAAGGGAGGGAATTATTTATTTTGGATTATTACATTATGTGGCTCAGGAGAATCATAATTTCACTTATGTGGCAGAAAATTGTTGTCATTCTCATGGCATTTTCCAAGCATCATTGTGTTTTTGATAACTTATTCTCTGTCAAGCTTCCCTATTTAAGCAATACACTTGTTTTCTCTGGTTAACTACCTTTTATATCTACAGATGTTGTTTCTCATCAATGTTTTATGCTTCAAATAAAAATGCTAATTTAGTTCATGCAGAAGGAATGACTTTCTTTTTTTTTTCTGGGTAGCCGTGCTGACACCAAGATGATTTCAGGTAGGTCAGGAAAATGTTATTATTAAGACATTTCTTGCTCAGTCACGTTACTTCTGAACATTGCTCTGAAAATCCTACCCCTTACAGAGACTACCCAAAAACCAGAGCCTTACTTCCAGAGTTGCAGAGGAGAGTTTTGTTGCAGGGGGTGGAGAGGGGAAAATAATTACATGGCAGAAAATGCATCTCAGTGACTCATGAATCCAAGGCAATCTGCCCACCTGCTCCTCCGTGAGCCCTGGCTTCTCCCAGCAGTGCTGGTGTGCGGGAGCAGGAGTGTGCACCACCCCTCACAGGCTCACATTCCTCAACTGCAAACATCTGGGCTCCCTCGCTCACTTCATTCCGTCGCCCACAGTGCTCTGGGGGAAAGTCTTGCAGGATACTTCCTGTTTTTCACTTAATCCTCTCTCATCTTTGAATTCTGTTAAACTGGGCACTATGAAAGTTTCCAATAATTTCTTAATCACTGAGAATTGTTTTTACGGAACTTGCTCATTACTTGCAGTGAGTGTTCACCAGCCTTGTCAATACCTTTTTGGTTGAGGTTCCTCAGCACTGTGATAAAGTGGCAGTGAGTCTTGCTCACCTTGTGCATCTCCACAGAAGTGTTGACTCAGTTCCAGGCGGGTTTTAGCCTCCTAGGTCTGTAAAGGACAATTACACTCGTCTCAGTGAAGGTGTCATTTGAAGCCTACAGTTACCCACCAGACAGCAAGGAGCTTGTATCTGGGAACTGTGTCCAGCTCTGAGGCTCCCAACATAAGGCAGACATGGACCTGCTGGAACGAGCTCAGAGGAGGGCCATAAAGATGATCAGAGGGCTGGAACACCTCTCCTATGAAGACAGACTGAGAGAACTGGAATTGTTCAGTCCAGAGAAGAGAAGGCTCCAGGGACAATTTTGAGCAGCCTTTCAATACCTAAAGGAGGCCCATGGGAGAGCTGGAGATGGACATTTTACAAGGATGTGTAGGGACTTTGTACAAGGGTGATAGGGCAAGGAGGGATGGCTTTGAACTGGTAGAGGTTTGGTTTAGATGAGATATTATGAAAAAATCTTTACTGTGAAGGTGATGAGACACTGGAACAGGTTGCCCAGAGAAGCGGCGGATGCCCATCCCTGGAAGTGTTCAAGGTCAGGTTTGATGGGGTCCTGAGCAACCATTCTAGTGAAAGCTGTCCCTGCCCATGGCAGTGGGGTTGGAACTAGATGATCTGTAAGATCCCTTCCAACCCAAGCCATTGTATGATTCTAGGAGTATAAACTGGTTACTCTAAAAGAACAACTCACTAGTAGAGAAGTATTGCTCTGAAATTGTGTGCTAAACCCTGTCATGAGGATGTGGACTTATTTCTTATTTTTCTTATATTCTTGCAGGAGATGGGTAGAGACTTGACTGTAAAAATCTATATAAACCTATATTCTCTCAGAAGCCATCAAAGGCACATATTGCTGTGCTTCAATTTGCTGCAGCTATTTGTGCTTAAACCTTGCACATACACAAGCAATAAAAATGAAGACTGGAGATGCCAAACATTTACAGTGGCTGCCTTCCATAAACAATACTGCCAACTCAGATACTTCCTACAGATTATTTAAAGATGACACATTTCCCAGTTAGCACAAAAAAAGTAACAGCAATTAAATGGCTGGTATGTAGGTATTTCCCTCTGATAAGATGTGGTAAGAATTGCTCAGCCATGTGTCACAAACAGCATTCTGAGTTACAACCCATCTGACAGAAATTTGAATGACCCAGGTATCGAGCAGAGGATTGGCATCATTTCACAAGTGGTCAAGGATTTACTGCGCTGGTAACATTAGTAATAAAGCTTCTGGTGGCATCATTGTCTCATTTAAATGGAATTTGTTTCTACAGTTCATGAGAGAGAGAAAAAAACCTTTTATCCCATGGTAGTAAATAAAGGTAAGTAAAAGACACATTCATTCTCAGATAGGAAATATCAAATAGAGGACACTGTGGAGGAAACTGGAAGTACAGGGGACAAGTGGACAGAATAGAATGTCGGGCCAGTAACAGGTTGCTGCCGAACCATGTATACATAAATACATATATATACACACACACAGCCCATTCTAAATACAGACAAGTTTTCTACCTTGTGCAATTCATATGGTCAGGAATCCCAGCTCAGTGTATGCTATTTAAAGTATTCCACCATCCCCTAAAAAACCCAGTAGGTTTTTTCTGCTGTGTCAAGACAGGCAAACTTAAGCCAGCTAACATGTCTGCAATGCAGCCCAGCCTAAAGGCAACAAAAGATGAGGGGTTTAATAAGGCTGCCCTTAAAACACCTTACATGACTGGACCTTTCAGTGAGACACATACATTATAGAAGTACATTATTTCTTAAATAGTAAATTCTTTGGGGCCGAAATCCTGAGTTCCTACAGGTCTTTATTTGCAGAGGCCTTGTTCAAGGCTCCTTCCACTATTAAAAGCCCCCACACAATGGTGAGAGTGCATTTCAGTTGTTTAAAATGCTTTGGTTTTTACTGCTAAAGATGTAATCTTGCATTTCTTTTACTGACATGGTGTCATACACGAGTACCAAATGGCACCAGCAGGCAAGCAAGCCCTGACTCAGACAGTGTATGCTTCAGTGGTGCCAGCATCAGCTGACAATAACGTGCTGTCAGGAAACTGGATTAGCTCTCAGACTAGGTGAAAAGCAAGGATTAAATTAATTAAATTCCAGGCTCTGCAAATGTGAATGTGGAACAAAACTTTACATTTTCACCTAAGAAACTAGATGGAAAATGTAAAGGAAACAACAAGACACAGGAGCCAAGTGTTGTACAGCTCCTGACAGGGAGTTGTGGAAAAAAATCCTTGGTGTTCTGTAGAAATATGGCTCTAACATCTTAAACACTCATTTTTCTCATCCAAAAGTTATACATATAAACCATGAACAGAGTACCTTTGTTCTAACTGTGCAGATAGCCTGAAACCACCTGAGAGATGTGAATCTCCTAATAGAGAGAACATACACTGAACCCCCCCAAAAAGACCCATAAATGATCAAGTCTATTAATTACTTTGCTGTGGATAGCATTGGCAGAACCATGAAGCTGCTGCACTTGTCCCGAAACCTCAAAATATAGCAGTGCCCTCAGCTACTCCCTGCAGTGCTGCTGCAAAACCTTTCAAATTGCAGCAGAGGCTCTTTGCAAGGCAACCTGTGGGGTACCAGTTGCAGAGTTGGAGATGTTGCTGAGTTTTGCCACATGAGGGAAGAATACCACCATCTGACCTTTCTGCCAAGACAACAAGCAGACAGGCTGCCAGGATTGCAATTTTTCATGCAGCCAGTCAGACGAAAATTTCCCTCCTCTGATTGTGTGACATTTTGTCAGAAAATCAAGAGACTGTAAGCTGGAGCAACCCCTGGGTGAAGCACAGGCGGCTGCTCAGAGCCACTCTTGCCTTCCCTCTGTGAATGCCTAGGTCAACACCTTACACTGGTGTTGCTACCAGCTGCCAACCACGACCATGAACTTTCTGCTTGGAGCTGTTTTGCCAGTTCCAAAGAGAGTCTCCTGCAGCTTTCTTTCCTAGGTAGCTCCATCCTGCTGTCTACACAAGTCACGGGGTGCTGAGGATTCAGTTCACTGTGAATTAGAAGGGCAAGCAATTTGATTTTTTTTTTTGGGTCCCTTGCCATCAGCTGTAAAAAACAACCTGCCATTCAGCTCTTATCTGCCAGGCTCTGTATATGTGAATTTTGCTTCCTGTTATTGCACCAACTGTACGGCTGGAGAAATGCTCTTGATTTCCTTTTTCAGAAGAATTTTCTTTTCTAAACAATTGGTATTAAACAGAACAAAACAACCAAGAAACAGCATGCTCATTTCACAGATTTCCAGTAATGTTAGGGCTCTGTACATTGTTTCAGCTCTTGCTGAGATGAAGCTTGATTACATTAATGTTAGCCAGCCATTTAATTTGTTTAACTCAGGGACACTTTCACTACAGGCTTCCTGAATATTGAGAAACTGCCTCTGCTTGCAATAGCAAGGGTGAGCAGAGAATGACTGTAGAGTTTTTGCCTGACTTCTAGGAAAATAGCTGTGTATGTTCGTAATGTGCCTGTTCATGTGTATTTTCATATGGGTGTATGACTATTGTCAGCAGACACGTAGGTGTGTCCTCCTCCAGCAGCTTCTGAATCCACTGATCAGTCTCAGCCAGCCTGATGGAGGAACATAGGTTACAAGAATAACTAAGGTCCTGCAAACATGACAGGCAAACATAAGAGACACCTCAGAAAATGGCTACTGGAGGAAAAGACTGATGGGTGACCTTCCCAGAGAAGGCACCTGACAGAACAAGAAAAATTTCATTCCGAGCCTGCTGCAGGTGGTCACAAACCCAGGAGCTCAGAGGTGGATCCTAACAACCCCAGCAGTCTTCCCAGCAAGCTCATGCTCTGCTGTAGCTTGGTGGAACTGAGCAAACCAATGGTACAGTCACCAGTAACACAATCAGCATCTCATGCTTGTTTACTTGTCCTGATTGTCAGGACCTGGATTACCCAGGAGACCACATAGCCATACAGCCCCTATAATATCTGATATGTGTCCATATGTAATACTGGTCAAATAACATAGATCTGACTGAGGGAGTCATGCTAATTCAAGTGTCCTCAAAACTAGTGCTTGTGAAGAAGGTCCCAGCCCCATCTTAAATGAATACATCTGTGGGGTGCACTGGGTGAGCAGGGCTTCCTGGGTGAACACAAAAGCTTGAGGGCTTTTCCTTGCCTTGTGACTTTATTTGTGACAGACAAGATAAGCAGAGCCAGTAAAGAAAACACCACCTCCTTGCACAGCAAACACTCTTTGGGCAGGCTTAGTCTTATGTGTCTCTCAAGACGTTGGGAGAGAAGAGTACAACCTCCATGTCTTTCCAATGGTATCCTAGTTGCAGCTCAGCTTCCTGGTGCACATACTGTTACAGGAGTGGAGGATGCGAAGTGGAGTTTAGATATAGACATGAACATTGACATTACTCACAAAATGCCTGATCCAGCCCTCTCATTCCATAAAAAAACCTGGATCATGTTACATGAGCCACTTTCTGCAACTACAGGTCAATGAGGGACACAGGCTCTAGAAAGAGGCTGCCCAGCAACAGCCCAGTCTTTAAGGCAGGATGATGAATTATTGGAGAGCTAAGTGACATTGTGATGAAGTGACACAACCATTATCTATTCCACAATAAAACAGCTTGCACTTCTCATGGAGAGCTCATCAGAACTGTAACTTTTCAGTTCGAATCTTATCGTACTGTATGAGCAGCTGGTTTACGTTTTGCATTGTCCATTTCAAGGAATTATTCCCCTTCGTTTGTTTCTTAAAAATTAATATCTTTCATCTTGCCTTACTTTGATGGTTTGTTTTACATTTCAGGAATGCAAAACAATTGCACAATAAATCACTGGAGGAATGTACATAGAGATTATTTGTCATGGTTATAAATAAATGAACTTTAGCAATAGTTGATAAACAGAAGATTATGGACAATTCAGACAGTCTTTCAAAAAGATCAGAGCATGACTTTAGCCCTCTAGTAACAAGCATTATTTTATTGTTCCATAACCCACTAGAAACACTGCGTGAGGGGTGTCCAGCTGCCTTTCTGAGCTGGCAGCTGATTGCCAGGAATAGGCTATAAAGCCCTACTTGTTCTTCCAGAGGGTGCCTGTGCCACACAGCTCTGCCAGGAGCAGAAACACTCAGCACCTGTGAAAACTTGACTGTCTATGAAAATTGTGAAGAAAGTTCATCTCACAGATGGTTAAGTTTTAGGAGTTTAGCTTTAACTATTAAGGTTAAATGAGAATCTAATTTGGACTTATGCCCATTGGAATCAAACATAAATATAGTTCATTACAGAAGACATTTCAAACTGCAAATCATAATTTCCTCCAGTTCTCAGATACATTGGGACCCTCCTCAAGGTAAAACATTTTTTCATTTGGCACTGCTGAAATTAAATGTCCTGCTGAATAGAAATAGAATTACCCATTTATTTAAATGTTTCCTGAACCAAGGACTGACAGAGAGAGTATATTCAGTCTTCAATTTGCCAGTGCAAGTATTGGAGGCTCCAATTTTTATGGACTCTCAAAGAGACTGCAGTTCACATATCTTCATAGGAACTGGCCACTTCCATGGCAACCCCAGTGTCTCTAAAAACCTAGGCAGTCTTAGGTTCTCTGTCAACTATAATCCCATTTACTGTTACATTCACTTGCAGAAGTTTAGTTGAATCTTGCTTTGACCTGCATCTTTGAAAGTCTAGATCTGGTCCAGCTCAGTGAGGAAGGAAGAGAGCAAAAGATAAGCTGAATTTTTACAAGGAAAGTTTATTTCTTAAAAATACGTCTCTGAGAACATATGCATCTTTCCAAATACAGGGCCAAGGCTTAACAATACAGCAATTAATCTGATTTCAAAACCCAATTTGAATATATACACACGTATTTTTGAAGTGCGGTGATGGAAGGAGCAGTAATTGTGACAGACGTGCCAATCTTTCAGAAACATATTTCAAAAGGGTAATTAGCAGCAGTTACGAAGTAACCACCTTTATGATAATAGAATGCAATCAATTCAGACAGTTCCCATCAAGGTAAAGAGCAACAGAAACAAAAGGGGGAACAAAGAGGCTCTTAGATCTGCATGCCTCTGTGTTGGTGGGTTTGCAGTTACAGCCAGACTTGGCGCTGCTCTTCAGGCACCGATATCCGAATTGCTGTTATCTGCCAAAAATACTTGTGTGCAGTACACAGCTCTTATTGTCTATTGTTATTATCTATCTAGACATCTATCCTGGGAATAGCTGAAGTGTCCTTTGCCTTTCTGTCTGAGGGTGTGGTGCGGTGGCAGGGCTGGGCTGATATGAGGCTCTCAGACGCCACGGGAGGGGGGACTCACCCCAGCCCACCTCCCCTGCCTGCTACCTCCTGTTGGCACTGGTGTGCAGCTGACAGGCCAATAAACCAATTCAAGCCAGTAATCCAGGAGGAAACCAACCTCAGGAGTGGGGGGAACATCCCATGGCCAGTCTAGTGGGCTGAATAAGTCTGTGCAGACAGACACATGCTGAAGCTGGAGCAGAGAAGGAGTGAATAGGCATTGCTGGGAGGGAGAGGAATGGGGACACAACCCCTGCACTGATGTTGCATGATGTTGTCCTTGCTCTGCTGTCTGACTTTATTTTCAGCTTCTAGGAACAGTGACCTACGATGTATTAGGAATGGAATACTGGTGTGTACTGTGTGTGGAGAAAGCATCAGGCTTGTAGCAGGAGATTAGGCATGAGGAAAGACAAAATGTGTCATGAAATTTGCTAGAAGACAGGACTATCTTAGCTATACAAACAACCAAATCCAGACTCACCATCAGCTTCTTTCCTCATTCTCTCTTACCCATGTCCCAGCACTGACCAACAGCTCAGAGCAAACAGAGCCGATGGGAGGTTTAACAGAAGAAGGGACAGAACAGGGAAAAAAAAATCCATGAAAAGTGGGTCAAAAGCACTGCCAGAAAGAAAGGATATTTGTATTGAAAGATTAATTTTACGAATGTGAAGGACATTTGTAGACAAATACACCCCTGAACTGGAGCCTCCTAAAATCCAGCTGGTAGCACCAGCAGCAAGGCACTACACCCTCCGCAAACCCGCTCTGCTTGAGGAGACCCCCAAACCAAAGCCTGCAGGCCTGTTGCCCTCACAAGCTCAGTGCACACACTGGCCTTGGAGAATGGCGCTTTCTGCGGGATAGATTAGACCAGGGCAAGGTACAGTAGGCATGCACAGGTCTTTGGGGAGCTGGCCCAGCTCCAGATTTGCTGAGTCCTAGGTACCAGGGAGTGCAGGGTGGGCAGGGGGAGCCCTGGTGAAAGCTGACAAGGAGCACTCCCGCATTTGTGCAAACAGGGAAATATGACAACTATCTGCCCAAAGGGGTTTCTGGCTCCATGACAACATAGCAAACATGAAATGCTACCACCTTTGGTGAGGGGAGCACCTCAGTGCTACTGAAACAACAAAGGCAGGTGCAGATCATGCTTGTGCAAAACAATTGGTGATTGTCAAAACAGCAGAAACTGGTCAATTGGTGTTGATACTTCATTACAGAGCATTTTTTCCTTTGTGATTATTACATCTTTAATCCTTTACTAGCACATTCTTTTCTCCCCTCACATAAACAGCCTTTGGTTTCCTGGAATGGAGTGAGGCTTATTCACGCAGTCAGGCACAGCCCAGAAGAGCGACAGACAGGAGAGTAAGCACTGAGGCATCCTCTTCGCTTTGTAGTTCTCATTTCAACCTGATAGACCTTGACTTTTCATCACTAGGAGGATCCAAAATCCTCCATGGACAAAAAGGGAAGAGCCCAGGAGGCAAGGGGAATTCTCAGGGTGGGGTATGGGCTACGGGTGCTTTCATGCTCCAGCCATTATTAGAGACACATCATGGTGGGTAACCAGAGCCTTCCCTGGAGAAGCATTGCTCAGTGCAAATCCAGCTTCTTCCTCATATTACCCTGCAGCCAGGTTGCACAAGGCTGTTGGGCTGTCCTGTATGAGGGCTGGTAATCCCAGCTTGATCAGCTTCTTCCTGCTTGGGCAAATCTTAACTTACTTTGCTGGGCCACTTGGCCCAATCTTAACTTACTTTGCTGGGCTACTTGGCCCAAGGAAGGAGCTGATTCCTGTCAGCAGTGCATTCCCATAGCAAAGTTTAGCAGCCAACACAGATGTATGTAACAGTCACAGACATACGTAGATTTGGGTTTGTACCCCGTGCATTTTTGTGCTCTCCTTTCACACATTCCTCAACCTTGGAATATGCTCTCTCACCTTCAGGGCCTGACTTGGAGCCACGGGAGAGTGTGAAGTGATGAGAAAGTAACCCTGTACCTGCAGCACCACTGAGGTGATTCGTTTGCTAAGGTTTGGTCGTTATTCCCAATCATTTCACATGCAGCTTCCTTAACCTTTATGCCTCCTCAGACAGTGCTGTAATGCAGCACCCGGAGGGGTTCAGGTGCTGCATTTACTGTATATGTGCTTGTTACTGTATATATTGTTGTAGTGTAGTGCAAGGGATAGAGTCAGTTGTACATACCTTAAGATTATCACTAAAAGCAGAGCTCAAGGCTCACCCACTCCTGGACCCAGCCATGAAGGGGTACCTGAGAATAACTATCCATACCCAGTGCAGTGTCCTCTGTTTTCCCACAGTATCATTACCCATCTAGTGCTGTTCAGGTCAGAATAATAAAAATTACAAGAGGAAGGCAGACAGTTTGTATAAGAGGGCACAGTGAGGGTCTTCTGTGCCAGGCATATTATCGGACAAGAACAAAGCAACCATTTCTAGTGAAAACCATAAGCCAGACTCTCTGGGTGCACATGAGGTACCTGCTTTGTATCATTCTGGAGACATAGTGGAGCTTCAAAATGGGACTAAATTATGTTGGTGTCCTACTGCTATAGGTTTCAAAAACACCACTGAAACCCCATACATAACATTCTTATTCATGTGCTCTGCCTTTAAACGTCTGGTCAGGCCCTCCTCAGTTCTCTGTGGCTGAAGATGCCAGAAACCAACCAGCTCATCAGTGCAGGGTTCTAGCCTCCTACGTTTGTGTATATTGAGTAAACACAGCTATTTGGCTCTGCCCAAGCCCTTGTGGTTTCTTCACACAGACTTTGTTGCCTAAAGAGCAAAAGACTTGAAATATGTGACTAATTATGGTGCTTTACCCTGTTTACATGTGCAGGACTTGAAATGCTTTGCTGAACAGACTGGGATCCTCTTTCCCAGTCGTGCAAAGCACAAAGTGCAATGGAGACCTGAGGCAACTCATGGGAGCTCCGGTCCAGGAAGGACAACAGCCACAGCCAATAGTTGGGACAATCTAAAAAAATATTGGTGAGCAGAGCTTACTCATCTTTAATCTAGGAGACATGCTTGGGTTTGCTTCTGGTTGGAAAGCTCAGCAGACAAGTGTATTCACCCTTTTTTTAGTTATTTCATCACTGTACAAAGACCTATCTTCCTCTGCTCTGTCACACATTGCGTGACATTGTTATTTCTGGTTGCATAACTATTGGACTTACAAAGCAAATGCTTGCAGGAATCAGACTTAAAATGTATACCAGCCAGCAAGATATTTGAAAGCAAGCTTGAAAGAAATACAAGTTGGCTAGAGCAGTCTGTTTAAAGTCCAAATTCTAATGAGTACTCATAGAAAATATGTTGTAGTAAACGCCCAGATTTTATGACACAACAATAATAACAGTAATACCACCTGACTTTCATCAGTAAATCTCAAAAGCACTCCCCAAGATATTAAGCATCCTTAGAGCAGCTACTTTGCAATAGGCACTTTTTCAGCTGCTGACAATATTTAAATTACCGAAACAGATTAAATGATATTATTAACTAATGACCTGCCAAGCCTTTTTACATCAAGTTGCTACCTGGAGCAAAGTATTATTAATTTTGGAGCTTAATTTTGGAACAGCTGACACCTATGGTCTTTCAGAGCTACTGTAAGCATAAACAATAAACCTAACAGCACAAAGGTTGGTTTGCATGGCCTAATTTTGGTTTTGCCATTTGTATACAGCATCATTTCAGCCATGGAGATGCTATTCTGCAGAAATCAGTTGATGTCTAGGGAATACAAGTGACTTGGGGAAAACAAAACCTTAGCTTTCCAGAGATGATGCAAAGTGTAGCAGAATGGATCAGTCCAGGAATCACAAGTATAAATCAACCAGAAGTGAACATCTCCAATCTGGCAGGACAAGCAGGACTTAAGTGGATCTGCCCGACAGAGAGGGGAGAGACTTAGGCCTATTCATGGGATGAGAAGTTACTTTTCTTCTTCCAAACTGCAGTTAAATTTTGTTATTGTACAATATCAGGCTCTACTAGGTGGTAGATAGTGCATTAGATAGGCACAGTGGGTGGTAGATGTGTATTAAGATATTTCATGAAGCAATAACTTTCTCTTTCTTCTACCCAGCACACAATGCAAAAAGCATGAAAATTACCCACAGGTTAGTAGTGGGTAGATTTGTAGGGCACGTATTGCACTTGAAAATATTTTGATTGTGTTACAAATAGCCATCTCACAGGCTACAATGATCTTACAAAGTTACACAATGCTTGTGGAGTTACTTTTCATAAAAACTTGGGGCAAAGTGTTATTTGGATAAAGCTCTCAGACACGTTATGTGATTCTAGAAGTTGTCCTGTGCAGGGCCAGGAGTTGGACTTGATGTTCCTCATGAGTCCCCTCCAACTCAGGATATTCTATGATGCTATTTTCAAGGTGCTAATTGCACTTCAAAACAAAAATTGAGGGTTTTGCCCTCATAGTGAGGCACAAAGCTTGAAAATGCAACCAAGGGGTGTTTTCAGAGACAAATAACACCTCAAGCTGCATTGAAGAGACAAAATGCCATTTGCAGTGGTGTTTTTGGTGCAGCATACCTACTTTTTATTTATTGCAATTTGGAACATGAGAGAAAAAAGATGTTTAGATTTTCTGAGAAGTAGGGGAATCCTCTGCTGAGGAAGCAGCCTTGTAGGAAGATGGGTTACTCTAAGATCAATTCTGTTTGTGGGCAGCAAGTAACACCTTGAGTATTAAACCTGGAGAAGAAAAAACAGGTATTCACTAGAAATAAAGGAAAAGACCTTGAAAAATGGAGTCTCTAGGTTGTCTGTCTGCCACAAAATACAATTGCAGTCAAGACACTACGTGAAGCTATGTTATTTATCAGTTTATTGTTCATTTAGAAATTCCTTCAGGTACCCCAAAATGAAAATATATTTGTCTTTGTGAGTGATAATGGAATCAGACCTTGCAATGTAGTATAATAGCTCTTCCTATCTCCTTCTCAAGCCTCCCCTGTATTGTTCCAAAAAAAAAAGAAAAAGGCAAAAGACAAGATTTTCCTATTCATGTAGCTCATGTTTTGCCAAAGCTTTCAAAATGGCAGCAGTACCATTTTCACATGAGCCCATTGCAATGGAATTAGGCTATGCTTTATTCTGTCTCATTCCTCAGCCCTAGGTGGGGCCTTTGTGTCAGTGCCAGGACAAGTCAAGCAACAATTGTCAGGTAACCTCAGACTGCAATTAAAATGAACTCTGAAATAGAAAGAAAGCATTTCTGAGCAGAAAGGTACAAAAGAGAGATGAGCAGAGAAGAA
>WEIV01018107.1:28971-55801 GCA_013390005.1 Calyptomena viridis
CCACCCTGGATCCCTCCATCCCCCCCATGGATCCCTCCATCCCCACCTCAGATCCCTCCATCCCTCTGCACCACCGTGTGTAGGCAGCTGCACCCGGCAGCCATATGTCTCCTTTGCACCCTCATTTAGCTCAGGAATGGGTCTGTTCCCTGAGAAACAAGGCCAGGAATGGAGTTTTATTTAGCAGGAACTTCCTGCCTTTCCCAGATTTGGCACTGGATCCATCCAAACTGGAAATGTGGGACTTTCTTCCTTATATTCCCTGCCCAACTGGGGGATGCTGCTGCATTCCCGGGGCTTGGCAGCTGCAAACTGAGGGTGGCAAGAAGGCAGCAGAGATGGAATTCCATGTTCCCTTTTGGAGTGAAGAGGAGGATATAAATGTGTCCAAGCTCCCTAGCCCTTGGCTAGGGAGTCACTGCCACAACTGGCCCAGTTGCTTTGCCAGCCCTCAGCTCAACACCACCTCACCCACCTTCTCCCTTCCACCTTTGCTCCGTTCTCTTTCCTGACACAGATTTCATGGCTTCCCTGACGTTGCATCTGTGTCATTTTTATCTCTCCCAAGGCCCAGCTCAATCCCACCCCCTTTTCCCGAGTCCTCTGAACTTCCCCACCCTCCACAAGCCTCTGTCTGTCACTGCCACTCGTGTTTGCCACCCCCTCGCCACGGCCCACGGCTGCCCGAGGGAGCAGGGCTGATTCATTCATCCTGCAAGGAATCCTCCTCTGGAAAGGCAGCAGTGCACAGATCTCCCCGGAATTTTGTATGCAGGGAAATATCCTGGAGGCTGCCTGGCGGGGACGGAAGCTGCAGCAGGAGGGGGCAGCTGATAAATGTCAATTCCGTGGCTCTGGAGTTGTCGTTTCTGGGAAATCTCATGATGTTCCCTGTGTGATGCTGAAGTTATATTGCAACACGGGGGGAAAAGATCCCATTATCCTGCTTAAATTTGGCTGAGGTGTTTGGCTTCGGGGGGAAAAGCTTGTTAGAGGGTGGGTGGTGCAAAGGGAATGAGCTGTACAAAGCCTGCTCCTCTATTTGATGCCACCTCCTCCCTCCCTTCCCAAATCTGCTCCGGATCCTCTGGATTATTTAGGCCCCCAGCCTGGCCATGAGGCTGGAGCAATTTCCTACAGCGTGGAATATTTTGGGGAGGGGAGGGGCAGAGTTTACCACCTTTTCCCCACCCCCTGCATAATCCAGACTCCCACGGAGGAGACACATCAGGCAAATGCTCCCTTTTCCCTTCCTGACCTAATTCCTGTGGGAGCTCTGCAGCACAGTGGGATTCCCTCACATGGGGCTCATCACCCTGTGCAGGATCCCTGGGAACACCTCAGCCTGCTGGGATGAGGCCAGGCCCTGGCAGCTGGAGGATGGATGCTTTCCCTGCACCCTTTTCCCATGAATTTCATGGGATATTTCCCACACAGTAAGGTGCCATTTAGCCTTGACTTAAGTAACTTCTCCTTTCTTGGTTTTCCCATCTGTGGCTCTGGACTGGCAGCAGTGAGGGAACAGCTCATGGGAAGCCTTGAGCAGGTGGTGATGGGGTGAAGGAGGCTGAGAAGCTGCTTCCTTGTGTCTGTCCTGCCCCATCTTCCCACAGGATCCAGGTTTACCTGGAGCACTCAGTCCCCAGGGACCTGCCCTCTGGGTCTTCCAAAGTTTGCTACAAACCCCCATAAGAATCCTTGGATTCTGACCATAAGGAGAGCAGATATGTAGGTTACCTTATCTCACAGAGCATGTTTTGGGTACAAAGCTGTTTTCTCACTGAAGATTTGACTAATTCCAAGAAGGACTGGGTTGGGATTTGGGGAAATAACGCAGATTTTTGGTTGTTTGCCCTGGGGCAGAGCATAGCTCTGGTTGCTGGAATTTATGTTGGTTTAGAGCTGCCCTCAGTCTCTCTCTACACCAGTTACCTCCCTGGGGACCTCTGCCTTCCTCAGGGACTTTATCCAGCCCTGCTGGTGTCTCCAAAATCCTGGTGAGATCCACAGAGCTCCTTCCAGGTCCCCTCTGCACACAAGGGGTGGGGGGGGGGGCTGCTTGTTTTGGGATCTGTGCACGAGGTGGATTCCAAGGAAGTTACAGCTGGATATGCAAGGCTTTGTGTCCAGGGAGAACCTCCCTCCACCCCCTGACTCCCTGTTCCCTGTGCTGTCCCCTCTCCTGCAGGTGCCCATCGCCGTGTCGGAGGGCTCCGAAAATGTCCAACAGCAACACAGCACAGGAGTCCCTGGAAATTATGAAAGAATCGGAAAAAAAGGTGGTTGAGGAATCTGTGAACAAAACCAAATATGTATCCAGGTCGCCAAGCAAGGAGGAGGTGGAGAAGGATGGTGGGGAGGAGGTCGGTGTGCGCCAGGAATCTCAGGTGGGTGACAAGGAGAGCTGGGCCCTCACCTGCTGCTTCCAGTCCCTTCCCAAAGGGATCCAAGGCTGTGCCTCCTTTTCCACAGGGACACCACACTGTGCAGCCTCCCAGGCTGCTCTCTTTCTGTTTAGCTGGATCTGTCCTGCCCAGAGTGGGATAATTGAAATATTCCCTCTCTGGGAGCAGAATAATTGAAATATCCCCTGGGTGCACTTGTGCTTTGTCCTCGTGTTCTGGTGCCAGGGCTGTCACCTCGCTTTTATTCCTTTCCTTAACCTAAGGATGAATTAATGACTCCATGTCAAGTGCAGACATCAGGGAGGGCTTGGTTTTGGGAATGCTGCTTGGCCATTGCTTTGCTCAGTTAAAAATGCCCAGATATGACAGGAATGTTTTGGGATTTCATTTCAACAAGGGAAAAACTCTGTGCAAGCACCATTTGGGGGTCCTGGGGCTCATTCCCACTGCTCTGCTCTCCTGCCACGTGTGCTTTTGGCTCTGTGTTGAGCTTGAAGTAGCTCCCACCATCAACTACCTGCTGGATGCTGCTGCCTCTCCAGCTGTGGGCTGGCACAGCTGCCAGATGTGCTCACAGCTGCAGACCCAGCACTACCTGGGGAGAGCTGGACTGGGAGCTTTGGAGTGGAGTGGGGAAGGTTTCCAGGCTCAGAGGGGACTCAGGGGCTCTCAAACCAGAGCAGCAGCATCTCTGTCATGATCCACAGGGTCAGAACCTGCTTTGTATCCCAGGATTAACCCTCTTCCCTTCCTTTTCCTTTCTCCACAGAGGCGAACATCAAGTCATGGACACGCCAGGAAAAGAGCCAAGGTAGGACCTCTCCTGACATCCTGATCTTCTTTGGGCTGTTCTGAGCTGAGCCCTGAGCTGAGCCCTGATCCCAACCTTAGGATGCTGCTCCCAAGCTTTTCCTGTCTCTGGGAGCCACATGCAGCAGGTGATGGTCCAGGACAGGAATTTCCATGTGCTGGACAACATGGAAATAGAGGAAAGGCTGGAATTGCTCTGGCTGAAGATCAGAGAGTGCAGGAATTGAGGCAGGGAACTTCTCACTTAAAATCTGGTTCAAAGGCTGAGAGAAGAAAGTAACTGATTGCCCAGGGATTCCCAGCCATTGTGTGTCCCTGCATATCCCTGTATATTTTGGGTTTGAGCAGTTTAATTAGGATTGGCTGCACGAGTGGCCTGGAAATGCAGCTGCAGGAACTCAAGTGTGTTTTGGCTGAGGTGTCTTAACCACCCTCTTTCTTTCCTTTCTCCAGTCTAATTCAAAGCTTAAACTGGTCAGGAGTTTGGCTGTGTGTGAAGAATCCTCGGGCCCCTTTGTGGATGGGCTGCTGGAGTCCCAGGTAGGCCCAGAACAAGACAAATTTGGGGTGTGGAAGCCCAGAAATCCATGTTTTGCTAGAAGTGATGTCATGTCTGGGATCTGAGAGGCAAGAAATTCCCAAAAGAGCTGGTTGAGAAGGAAGTGGCCGTGGCTGTGGGCTCTGCTCATGTGTGTGGAGGCTCCTTGGGAGGAGGGTGGGGAAAGACAGCTCTGTCTGCTCTCAGAGGGAATTTTCCTACGGATTCTTATGGATTTTCTGGGATCTGAGACCTTCCCGTGGTGCTTGTCTCAGCCACCAGCATCTCCAGCCACATCCAAGGCTCAGGGAATGTTTGAGGGATCCCAACCCAGTTTATTCTGTTCCAGGACATCATCCAGCTGCACGTGAGCTGCCCCTCTGACAAGGAGGAGGAAAAATCCACAAAGGATGGGGTGGAGAAAGAAGAAAAGGACAAGAATAAAGAGAAAACACCAAGGAAAATGCTCTCTCGAGGTCAGGTGCTGGTTTCCTTCCACAAACCCATCCCATCTCCCTCCCTCTGGCATCCTCCTAATGGGGCCTTGGGGTGATTTGTACTGGGTGTGCTGGTCCTGCTGCCCTGGGAAAAGGGGGCTCAGTCCCTGGGATGGATTGGGAAATGGGGGAACATTGTCCTTGTGTATGTAAAGATACACAAACACAGCCCTGTCCTTCCCTCCTTCCTTTGTCCTTCCCCCTTCCTCCTTCTCCCTCCNTCTCCCTTCCTCCCTCTCCCTTCCCCCTTCCCTTCCCTCTGTGTTTTCCCAGTTAATTTGTTCTGCTGCTCTTGTTGTTTCAGATTCCAGCCAGGAATATACAGACTCCACTGGAATAGATTTGCATGAATTTTTAGTAAATACACTGAAAAAAAACCCACGGTAGGTCCTGGTCAGTCAAACAACTCCCTGTGTGGGGTGTGTGTCCCTGTCCCATATCCCAGGGGATTGCAGCACCTCCAGACAGCACCTGTTTAATTCCAAACATGGAATTTTATGTGATGAAGAGAAGAAAAAAATGATTTGTTTGAATGCAAGGAAGGAGTTTTGATTGCATTAAACCCCTTTCTATAAATGATTGTCAAGTATCAACCTGTAAAGGAGCTGCTGTGGCAATAATCCATGGAATCAAGGGAAAAGCTGGCATGGGAATAGCAAAGCTGGAGCCTCTAGTTGTAGAGCTTCCAGCAGAGCAGGAATTCAGGCTTTCCAAAGCCAAGCACTATTAGCAAAACAACCTTAAATTGAAAAAAATCTGATGATTGATTTAATATATTTGAAAAATATGGAGTATTTTAGGCCATTCCCATGGGGATGTGTGGAAACAGGTTGGTGGTGTTTGTGACTGGAGGGATTGGGAGCAGGGAAAGCTGTTCCACTGTCCCTAAAGTGGCCTTTTCCTTCCTCTTTTCTTCACAGGGATAGAATGATGCTGCTCAAGTTGGAACAGGAGATTCTGGAATTTATCAGTGATAGCAAGTAAGTGATCCCTGAACTCCTGTCAATTTTTTAACGTGGAGTTGAGGAATTTGGCCTCCCAGGGGAAAAGGGAACATCCTCTGGACACCCTGATGAGGAGCCCTGTTCTCTTCTACATCCCACACGACACTGCTTGGAATTCTGACCCTTTCCCTCCCTTTTCCCAGCAATCAGTTCAAGAAGTTCCCCCAGATGACCTCGTACCACCGGATGCTGCTGCACCGGGTCGCTGCCTATTTTGGGATGGACCACAACGTGGATCAGACTGGGAAGGCTGTCATCATCAACAAGACCAGTAACACACGAATGTAAGGAGGAAGGAGCCTTCTTTTCCCCTTTCCTCCTTTCCCTCTTTCCCCCTTCCCCCTTCCCCACAGCCTGGGAAAGCTCCGGAGCAGGATGGGTTCCACACAACACGTTTTTCCCTCCTAAGAAGGCAAAAGATTCTCTCTAAAAGAATCATGGAGTGAATAAACAGGGAAAAATCCTTCCCTCCCAGCCCTCCCTGGCTCTCCCAGAGCTCTTGTTGCCATCAGCCAGAGCTAAAATGTCACACAACAAATACTTTTGCATGTTCTGTGCCCTTTTTTCCCCTCCTAACAAGGGCTGGTTTTCCTGCAGCCCCGAGCAGAGGTTCTCTGAGCACATCAAAGATGAGAAGAATGCAGAATTCCCTCAGAGGTTTATCCTGAAACGGGATGACACCAGCATGGATCGGGATGATAACCAGGTGAGGGGTGGCAGTGGGGCATCTGCATCCTTTAGGAAGGTCAAATGTGACCTGTCAAAGATGAGAACGACTCCAAAATTCTCCTGGGTTTCCTGCAGTAACATTTAATAGGAGCTCCCACCTCACCCAAGCAGCAGTTTCTTGATATCATGAAAACTTTCCCAAATAGTTTGGAAATGGATGAAGAATTGCTGTGGATTCTATGGGGATATTTCTCCATAAACCTGAAATCAGCTGGAGGCTGGGCCAGGCTTTAGGTGAAGCCTTTTGCCAAGATTTCCTTGGGAATGCTCTGAGCTGAGTGTAGCCAAGTGTCTCTCCCCCAGATCCCTGGGGCTTGAAGTGAGTTCAACTGGGAAGTCACCAGGAAGGAAACCATCAGCCAAATGGGACACTCCAAGTTCAGCAGCCATCCAGGATAAAACCTCTGGAATTTGGGCTGTCACAGGTGATACAGAGCTGGCTCATCCATCTGGGCCTTTTCTCTGAGCCTGAGGCAGAATCATGTGAAAAAAGGGGAAGAGATTGGAGACTTTTCCACAGGATCTTGTAGCTCTTGCCTCTTATAGCTCCCATTTTTGGGTTGGAAGGACCTTAAAGCTCATCCATGCCATGGGCAGGGACACCTTCCACTATCCCAGGTTGCTCCAAGCCCCATCCAACCTGGCCTTGGACACTTCCAGGGATGGGGCAGCCACAGCTTCTCTGGACAACCTGTGCCAGGGTCTCATCACCCTCACAGGGAGGAATTTCTTCCCAAAATCCAACCCAATCCTGGAGTTACATGGCCCTAGTGCTGTCCTGTACTTTGGGATGCATTCCTGAGTTTTAGTCAGGGTCAGGAGCTGGTCATTGCAGGCAATCCCAGTTTGTGGTTTCCCTGTGGTGACACTCAGGGGTGCAGCTGCCCACAGAGCACAGAATCCACGAGGGAGCAGGAATGCCAGCACATGCTCCAAAGAATAGCCTGTAGCTTTTCCCCTTGGGAACAGACTGGTGGTGCTATTCCTGACCTGTGGATCAGGCAGAGTTCAGGCAGGGTGGCTGTGCTTGATGCAGAAGCTGGATGGATGTCCAGGAATGCTCATCCCTGTGGGATGTTCATCCCTAGACACAGGTGGGTCCAAAGGCTGGGTCACCGCATCCAGGCACCACACACACTCCAGATTCCACATCCTGCCCAGAATTCCCAGCAGCTCACTGCTCCCCCTGCTCCTGCTGGCAACTGCTGACCCCTGAGCTGTGTTTGTCCCTTCAGATCAGACTCCCCTTGCAGGATGGGAGAAGGAGCAAATCCATAGAAGAGCGAGAGGAGGAATATCAGCGGGTCAGGGAGCGGATATTTGCACGGGAGGTAAGTTGGGATCACTCACCTGCCAGGAACCTCCTGGACCTGTGAGGCAGAAGGTGGTCTTGAGCATGCTGAGAGGTCAGAGCTCATCATCTTTTCTACCAGTTTCCCAGTGTTTTTTGGGATCTGCCATTGAATTCCAGCTCCCAACAAAGGTGTCTGAGATATCGGGATAGAGAAGACACACCTGCACCCCCCAGTCTGCACCTTCTCTAAAATTTCAGGGAGCAATAGAGGTGGTAGAAGAGTCAGTTCTGCCTCTTGCTGCCCAAAAAATTACAAGTTTATGCTGTGGCATTTTTGGGATGACCAGAAAACCAGTTGCTGACCCAAAAGTGCTGCAGCTTCACCTCCTGACCCAGCAGTGCAGGGCTCTGCCTTCCCAGGAGGAATGTGGGCCTTTTCCAGGAGGAATCTGGGCAGGACATTTGTTGTTTGTCTTATAAAATGATCAGCTTGGTTGTTCCTTCCTGAGATCCCTGCTCCCTGCCTGGAGCTCCTCTGAGCTGGAGTTGTGTTCCAGGCTCACACCTGGCTCAGAGGCTGCTCCAGGGGCAAATTCCTGCTGTGCCAAGCAGCAAGGCATGGAATCAGGGATGATTCCCAATGCTTTTCTGCTGTGGATCCTCTTCCAGCTCCTTGCCTGCTGCTTTTGAGCATCCTGGGGATGACACCTTTCACGTGTCCCCATGGCCACGTGCCATCCCAAGGAGGACACTGAGGCAGCTCCTGGGCTCATTCCCTGCTCAGATCACTGGAATGCAGCTGCTCCCTCTCCAGCCAGATGTGGTCATGGATTTGTCTTACCTGCACAGGCCCAGAGCCACCCAGACCTGCAGTCCCAGCTTAGGGCAGGGGCTGTAGCACAGCACAGAGTGGGATGTCTTGACTCTTGTGTCCTGGGCTGAGCCAGCTTTGCTTCTGCCTTCCAGAGGCAGGGATGACCAGCATGGATAGGGCTGGCCTGGCTTTCAGCCTGGTTTTCCTGGCAATAAATGCTGCATTTAGTGCATAAGGACCCTTGTATGTACCACCAGAGCTGCCTCAAAGCAGTACAGGAGGGAGCTGAGGACCCAGATTTGAGAGATCTCAAGGTCACAGGTATCAGGAAAGGTTCCCAGGGATCCTCATGTTGATCCACAGGGAGCTGGAGGCTCAGCACCACACCTGAGTGACCTGTACCTGCTCACAACACACACTGTGTCCCAGCCCCACCCTTTGAAATCACCTGGGGTTGTTCTTTCAGAATTCCTAAGTCTCCCTTTTCTTTCTTTCCCACTTCCATGTTTGTGCTCCCAGTCTGGCCAGAACGGATACCTCACAGACAGCAGGTGAGTGCTGCCCAGCTCTCTGTGTCTCCAGAGCCCTGCAAGACTCTGAGATGATGCTTTTCTCTAATGTTGACTGACAGACTCTCCACAGAAAGCTTTGCTGTAGCTCTCCCACACAGAGGCAGGTTTTTAGGTATCTCTGTGTGATTTATTTTGTTCTTCTGGATCAGTCGCCCCTGTGCTCCTGGAGTTATTGAAGGTGTTTTCTTTGCAGCATCAATTCTGAGTCCTTTTTTGGCTGATTCATCCATTAAAAAGGAAGGTGGGAATGTCAGGGAGGAATTCCAGCAGTTTTCAAACCATTCCACCTCATTTCTCAAAAGGATAGGAAATCCCTGCCCTTACAGTGGATCAGGCAGGGTTGTCCCTAATCCTGGATTATCGAGGCTGGATGATTTAGTGAAGTGTCTCAGGCTCCATCTCAGCCAGAGGAGCTGCTGAGAGCACTGGGAACATGTTTGAGCAGAGTTTTCTTAGGAAGCAGTTTTCCCATGGATGAAAGGGCTGGAGTCAGGCTGGTGAGTCACCCAGCACAGACCTGCTGCCACAGGCTGCTGAGGGATGAGGATAAAAACTGGGATGAAAAGGGAGAGAGCCTCATCCCTGCTGTGCTCTGCCTTCACATCCAAAGCTCTGGAGGTGAGGCAGCTCCGTGTGGGACAGGACAGCAGGATCTGAGCAGGTCAGGAGCAGCTTTGTCCCTCTCCTCGAGCCATCACCTGCCTCAGGCTGCCCTGGAATATCCAGTGTCCTCAGCACAGTCACAGGGACTGTGTCCTGGAGTCTGCCCATGGCAGGGGGTGTCCAGGACAGGGGGACAGTTCTCAGATCTGTGGGGTTGGAATTGGGGCAAAAGCTGCAGCTCTGGGAGCTGAGCTCAGCCAGGGCTGTGCCAGGACCTTCCCTGCCTGTGGTTCCGAGGCCCTGAAGAGCTCAGTTAACCTTCCTTTGGGGTTCCCCTGGATGGGAGAGGAGGATTTGTGGGTTTCAGGACCATTTTGAGCTCTTCAGGGATATAACACTTGCACTGCTTTTCTGAGAGGTGCGTTTTTGGCTCTCACATGCTCCCAGCAGCCCAGGGCATCACCTCAGGAGTTCCTTCCAAGCCTCTCTTTTGCCCTCCACAAATGTGTGGAGCTGCTGCCAGGCTCAGCAGCTCTTCAGTGTGGCATTCCTCAGCATTCCTCCCCAGGGAAAGCCCAGGAACCCATTCCTGGCCTTCTACCCTTAACTGGGACAACAAACCAGGCTCACTGCTTGGGATATTGTGCTGATATCCATAAAGTCCTGGCCTGGGCTAAGGGAGGATGGAGGGGGGTTACAGCTCTGGGTGCAGCAATATTCCAGTGATTTGGGTTGGAAGGGACCTTAAAACTCATCCCTTTCCACCCCCTGCCCTGGGCAGGGACACCTTTCACTATCCCAGGTTGCTCCAAGCCCCGTCCAACCTGGCCTTGGACAATTCCAGGGATGGGGCAGCCACAACTCTGGGCAAACTTTCCCACCTGGGCAGAAATCCTCCCCGGGGCTGGGGTGGGAAGTGATTTCCCAGATCTCCATCAGCCTTTAAAAGCTTCATGTTCTGAGACAAGGAGTGCTGTAGCACAGGATCCTGCTCTGATCCTGCTGGGGAAGGAGCCAGGGGAGATCCCCAATCTGGGTCTTCACGGCGATACCCAAAAAGCTGCGCCCCAGAGGGGGTGTTTGCTGTCAGATCCCCCCCCTCAAAGGGTCCCAGACTGTCCCCATCACCCTGTACTGGTGCAACACCACCAGCTCCTGGTGCTGCCCCTTCTGCAGCCCCACTGTGACCCCTGGTCTCTGCAGGGGCCCCCGGGATGGGCTGAGCCGGACCTCGGGCAGCCGCCAGAGCAGCACCGAGAGCGAGATCAAATCCCTGGAGCCACGGCCCTGGAGCAGCACGGATTCCGACGGCTCCATCCGCACCCTGCGGCCACCTGTCACCAAAGCCAGCAGCTTCAGTGGCATCTCCATCCTGACCCGGGGGGACAGCATTGGGAGCAGCAAGGGCAGCACTGCCAGCAGGACGGCCCGGGCAGGTATGGGCAGGTTTGGCTTCCCTGCCAACAGGGTTGGAAGTGGGGCTTGTGGGCATAAAAGGCCAGAGGAAAAAGAAAAAGAACCTCTCCAGTGCTCCCTTTTGAGTGAGAAAGCAAAGCATTCCTTTGTTTACAGCATGGGTGCTCCAGAGTTTCATCCCAAATTACACACAGCGAGTCCAGGGATTATAAAAAAGATGTTAAAATCAGATGTTAAGCACTGGTGTATACCAGATTGAAACCAAATACAGGAGGAGGCACCAAATTAAGCTTTAATTAGGCTTTACCCTAAAACTGAAACCAAGTGGGCTCATGACCCAAACCAAGTGGGCCAATAAGCCAAGTGGAGATCCACCCTGCAAACCAAGGGTACCCAAATCCCCCTGGCACACAGCTTTTTGCTCTTAGTGACTAAGGTCAGAGAAACCAGACATCAGAAACCATCTGCACAGCACTGGCAGAAGGGGACTCAAACCCCAAAACCAAATAGGAATGCTTTTTACCTCAAGTCCAGGGTCAGGTTCTGAGGTCTCTGGGTCAGGAGCCCGGGATGATCCCCAAGCAACTGCTCAGAGGTGCCTTGGAAGTGGGTGCTCTGGTTAAAACAAGATGTGGTTGGCACCAGGCTCTTGGTACCTGGGCATGGAAGTGCCAACTGGTTGTGCCAGTTGCTGCTTTTTCACCATCACCTTCATCAGTTACCTGGGATGAAGGGCAGTGTTTGCTCCCAGCCCCTGCAATTCGAGCTCCTAATTATTTTCTCTCCCCTGCTGTGCCCCAGGTTGTGTTGCCATTCCCTTCTGCTCCCAGAATCCTTCCCAGCCCTGAGGATCCTCAGGGTGAACCTCCTGGCACTGTGCCTTGCTTTCCAAGGAGGAGGGCCAGGAAAGGTACCACAAATTAGTCTCATCAGACACAACTGTCAGACAAAGACTCTGTTAATTGGGATCTGCCCACGATGTTCTCTGAGTGATTCACAGAGCAGCTGGAGCTGGAGCTCCAGAGCTGCTGGTTTTGGGAACCAAAGGGAATTAGGATCCCAAGTCTCTCTGCTGCTTCAGCTCAGACCTTCCTTGTTCATCAATGTACCACAGGGTACAACCCATGGAGGGTGTTCCTGTGGGGTGTCACAGGTCACCTGTTCCTGGCAGCAGCTTCCCAAGGGATGTGAGTGCTGGGTGTTCCCAGGGAATGCTTGTCCTCCCCTCGGTCAGGGAGGAGGAACAGAATCCCTTATTTTTCAACCTGCAGCTTGTGAAAGGTGTTTGTGGAAGAGGCAGCACAGGTTTTGCTCCCATTTTAGTCCAGTGACAGCTGAGGAGCTGTGGGAAAGCTGGTGACTGTGGTGTCCCATTGTCCTCCAATCCCACTGGTTGGCAGCAGGTCCCAAATCCTTGAAAACTCTCATTTTCCTGGGGAGAAGAGGCAGAGTGTGGGTGATAACTGCTCCACAAGAGTCCTTTCAGCCAAAAGGGATGTATTTAAGAGGTTCTCAGGCTGTGTCCCAGCACCCAGCCTTGCAAACCACACCTTCCTGTCCCACTTTGGAGGTGCCCACAGTGTCTCCCAGGATCCTGTTCCCATCGTGCCAGGGCTGTGCTCACTCTGGGTGTTGCAGCCACCTCCAGGACTGATTCATGGAGTGCTAGGAGCAGTTATTTGAAGATCTGTCCCAACGTGTGCAGAGCAGAGTGAGAGAGAAGCTGCTTTTGGCTCTTCCTGTAATTTTCCCTCCAGGTCTCTCCTGGGAAGAGAAGCCAATTGCTTTCCAGGCTTTATATAATGGCAAGTGATTAGAAACATCCTGAGAAAAATTAAAAAACACGCAAAAGAATTGTCACTTGAGGGGAAAACACCCCACCAAACCCACCTTCCTCCATATCCATATGTTTATTCCATGGGGGTGGAAGTGCCTGGGACCTGGGGGCTCTTTTCCCACTGCAGCATCCAAACCCTGGGCAACTGTCAGTGGAATATTCCCTCCTTTGCAGCATGTGGCTGCTGCCACAGCTCCTCAGCAGAATCCCTGGAGATCAGCTGTGGAAATGTGGGAGATCAGAAGCAGAATTGGTTAAACAGCAGCTACTGGACATCGAGCAGTAGTTTCACAACCCTTTAATTTCTGGAAGTGAGACTGGAATACTGAGGAGACCTTTCCCAGCTGAGTGCCAGCAGTGTGCATCACCCTCCTTCCCAGCTTTTCCTGCCATGGGAAGGGATTGCTTTCAGCCTGCCATCTCCCAGCCTTTTCCTCAGAGAAAAGGGCATCTCTGAGGCCATGGAATGGGATCCCTCTGCTCCAGGCAGTTGGGCAGGTCGGGGTTGGTGTCTGAGCCTTGCCCGGAGCTGAGCTGGGACTGGAGCTCTCCAGCTCCTTCCCACAGACTCTCGTGGTCCTGAGCTGACAGGGATGTACCTGGCAGCTCCCTGGTTTTGGGATCCCTGCCTCGTGCAGGGGTGGAGAGCCTCCCTCAGGCAGCAGCTGCTGTTGGCAGCCACATCCTTCTTCCCTGTGAGGAGCAGGGGAGGAGATCCTGGGATCAGCTTTGGGGGCTCAGTGTGTGCACCTTGGACGTGGAGAGGAAGGAGCCACAATCCCCTGGAGTGTCACCCTGTGCTTTGCTGTGGGCAGAGGCAAACTGGGTGGTGCCTCATCCCTCTGCCCTCTCACCCGTCCCCGTGGGAGCTCTGGTGCCAACAGCATCCACCCCCCTGCCCTCCCCATGCAGCCAATGCCTTTCTCTCCCAGATGCCAACCCCCTGTGCCTCTCCCTGTTCCAGGTTTGGTGCTAGGAGCCCCCGAGGGGTGCAGCCAGTCCCCGTCCTCGCAGCCCAGCCGTGGCCTCCTGCCCTGCACGGCCCCGCCGCCCCCGCAGCCCCCCGGGNTCTAGGAAAGGGTCTGTGGTCTTTGGATGAGTGGGAAACTGGAACCAGTTCCCCTCGGGACCATCCTGAATGGTCCTTGGATTTGAGCTCCCAGTGTCCTTGGGGAGACAGACCTGGAGCAATGCCAGGTTCTCAAAACCCTCCCCGAGTTAAAGTCTCAAGGGACTATATGTGTTCCACAGCCCACTGGGCTCTTTCTGAACCCTCTGAACTCCTGTGGGAGCTCATTCCTATGGATTTGTTCTGCCTCTGGGATTGTGACAAACTCTGTCCTGCTGCAGGAGTGGGGATGGGTGGGAGCCAGCCCAGAGGGGGATTTTGGGAGTGGATCACATCCCACCAACATCCCACATGTTGGTGCTGGACCTCAGCCTGCCTGGGAGCTCCGTAGGGATCCTCTGGAATCACCTTGGACTCCCAGTGTCCCTACAGCAAAGAGCTGCTGGAGTTACACTGGAGGTGCTCAAGGTACAGCAGTGCAGGGAGGTTGCTGGATAATCATGCCAAGGCCTCCTTTCCTGTGAAAAGTTGGACCAGATGATCTTCTGAGGTCTGTTCCAACCTGGGCTGTTCCAAGATTGTCAGGGATGAGAGGAGGGAAGAACCTCCTCGAACAGCTTTTACTGCAGGTAACAGGAGCAGCTCCTTGATGGCTGTTCCCAGCTGTATGAGAGGGAGGAAGGTGGTGGTTCCTGGGCCTTGGAGTGGCTCCAGGGTTGTGGATCTGTTTGTGGAGGATTCTGGAACGCAAGGGATGAGCTGTCTCCCTGTGTGAGCTGGAGCAGGGCCTGGGACAGAGCAGATCCCTGGGTGGGATCTCGTGCAGGATCACTGTGCTGTGCTGAGCTTTTTATTTTGTGTCATCTTCTGCCTGGTCTGATGGTTTAGATCCTGGAAAAACTGATTCCAGGTGTTTGACTGTTGGTGAAGGGTCTGGAAATGCACCAGCCCCGTGTCCAAGTCCCTTCTGTGCCACCAAAGGTTAAATCAAAGGATCAATGCCCTTTCACAGGGTCAGTTCCTTAAGCACAAAGTGTGGGGCTTGAGTGAGGGGTTGTCATAAAGCAGATCCTCCAAGTGACAAGGCAGGGTCCCTGTGGAAGGCGAGTGTGCAGGAAAGGCAATTCCCAGCAGGAACAGCCAAGGAGCATTGCAGGGACTGCTGAAAACGGGAGAGACCTGAGGGCTGTGTGGGGAGCAGTGACCCTCCTGCTGCTGCTGGCCTTTGTGAGCTCGTGTCACCCACCATTCCTGCCAGACAGGAGCTGCTTTGGGACAGGGCAGAGCCTCCAGCCAGGCTGTGTCTGCCAGGGATGGATCCTGCCCCGGAATGGTCTCCGTGCTTCCCAACCCCCTGCAACGCCCCTCTGTGTGTTTGCAGTTGGCTCACTTGACTAACCTCGTTGTTCCTTCTTTCTCTCCTTCCTCCTCATCCTTCCTTCCTTCCTTCCTTTCCCTCTCCCTCCTTTCCCCCCTGGATCTCTCTCCTCCACTCCCTCCTCCGCTGGTCGTAGCCGGTCCCGGCGCTGCAGCCTGTTCCGTACTCTCCAAGCTCCTGCCCCCAAGTCCTCTTGCCAGTCTCTCCACCCCAGCAGTACAACCTGGTATAAACCCCAGTTCCTCTTCTGCACTGTCTGTTGTGCTCTGTGCTGTGTTTGTGTTGTGTGAGCTTGTGCTGAGCAGGTATGTCCGGGACACTGACCCCGTGGGGTTGGGATTCACGGAGCTCTGTGCTGCAGAGGGATGCCCGAGGCCGTGGGACCACCACTGATGGAGTGGTGATCTTGGAAAGAGCCTGGGAAGAGCAAATTCCAAGCCCGGAGCTCCCCGGGAAGCAACACTTGTGCCCAGTGCTGGGTTTGGGGGCTGTAGCTGCCCCGTGGGCTCAGCCAGCCCCTCCACTGGGATCTTTTGGGAATGCTGTGCCCCATGGGACATGGACTGTGGGCTGGGGTCACCCCTGCCTCCAAGAGACCAGTGTCACCAGTGTCTGCTGAGGATTTGGGCCCCCAGCAGGTCGCATGTCCCCCCGTCCTGCTCTGGGTCTGTGGCTCGTGTCTGGGGGCCTTTGTTGGGGGAGCTGCTCACAGAGCAGGGAGAAGGGGGTCAGCACCTACCAGCAGAGCTGTGTCCTCCATGCTGTTGTCCCACCTGCCATCCTCCTCCCTCCTTCCCCTTATCCCACTCCAGGCCGACGAGCTCAGCAGCCCCTTCGGGCAGATCAGCCTCAGCCGACAGGGCTCCACGGAAGCCCCAGATCCTTCCTCGGCAATGTTCCAGTCATCCCTCATCTCCCAGCACCCTCAGCAGACAGGATTCATCATGGCAACCCCTGGGCAGCCCATTCCCACTTCCAGCTACTCCGCCTCGGGGCACACGGCCCCCACTCAGCAGGTGCTGCAGCCCCAGGGCTACATTCAGCCTCCCCAGCAAGTAAGGACACGAGGGGACGTCCCCAGAGCTGCCAGGGGAGGGGGTCCCTCTTTTTCTGCTGCTCTGTGGTGATGCACCCATCCTCAAGGGTCCAAGTTCTGAGTGTCACACTCCCTCCTTAAGCACAGGATCCCTCTGAGCCCATGAGGCTCCTACCTTGGGACCTCCAAAGGCCACTCCTGGCTCTCAGTGGTGGGGGAGGGACAGTGGCCAGACTCTGGGGTGACACCTCTAAGCTCTGTTTGGGGTCCTGCAGGGCTTTATGACCCCTAGGATTGTCCCCTGAGCTGTCAGGAGAGTCGTGCCTCCTGTGCCCTTGCTGGGAAAGGCTTGGATGAGGAAGGTGGGAGGTGTGGGAAGGGGCTGTTTCCCCTCAGAGCCACCAGCTGGCCAGAGCCAAAGCCCTGCGTGGTTCCCTTTGGCAGAAGAGAGACAAAACTTGTCCTGGGGGACCAGCTTTCTTGTTCCTTTCTTTTCCTGCTTCCTCCTGTGTTCTCACCACCGTGTTTTCTTTGCCCCTCATAGATTCAGGTTTCTTACTACCCCCCCGGGCAGTACCCAAACTCCAGCCAGCAATACCGACCCCTCAGTCACCCAGTGGCCTACAGCTCCCAGCGCCCACAGCAGCTCCCCCAGCAGTCCCAGCAGCCAGGTAAGGGGGTGGAAAAGGGGGCAGGGGGCAGCTTTCCCTTTCCTGCTGCTTTTGTTGGCTCTAAGGATCTCCCACATGCTGTCTGGGGCTGGGTTGATCTTCCCTGTCTCCCACTCTTTGCTGGACCTGCCTCTTGATGGGAAGTAGGATGCTGGCCTGGCTGTAGAAGCTGTTGAGTCTTTCTCCTCTCTCTCCTTGCAGCTTGTTGGAGAGGGGATGGGGTAGATTTAATCCCCACTGAGGGGCTGCAGGGGGGGCATTTAAAGCCAGGAGCTTCCCTTGGGTGTTTTTACATCTGCCCTAGGGAAGCTCATTCCTCACTCTTTAGCAGGAGAGTGGGGGCACAGCAGGATTTGAGCCCCTCTATCCCAAACTGGGGCTGTTTCCTGTGTCCAGCTGGGAAGCTGCTCCTTTGAAACCCTGTTCTGGCAGGTTTACAGCCAATGATGTCCAACCAGCAGCAAACATACCAAGGTGTGATGGGGGTGCAGCAGGCGCAGCCCCCCGGGCTCCTCAACAGCCAGAGGAACAACATGGGGGGCCAGATGCAGAGTGTGATGGGGGTACAGCAGGCACAGCCTCCGGGGCTCCTCAGCAGCCAGAGGAGTGGGATGGGGAGCCAGATGCAAGGCCTGATGGTCCAGTACACGCCGCTGCCTTCGTACCAGGTGGGTGGGCATCCACTGCTCTCCACTGTGGGGGGCTGGGGGGGGACCCCGAGGGGCAGGATGTGCCCCATTCCTGTGCCTGAGAGATGGAGCCAAAGGCAGACATCACTCACCTGGAGAGCACCTTGGGGAGGGCACATCCATGCGAGAATCTGTGGGATGCGTCTGGAGCAGGAGGACTGGGAGAAGAGCTGGGAGGGGCTGCCTGTGCCTGGGCAAGGTTGCTCTGAGCAGGAAAAAAACACCTGGAATCCTTTCCCCTTGCTGATGTCTCCTTGGGCTCTGTGTTACCTGCTGCTTTCCTCCCTGCCCAGGTTCCCATGGCCAGTGAGTCCCAGAGCGTGGTCCAGCAGCCCTTCCAGCAGCCAGTGCTCGTGCCAGCCAGTCAGTCCGTGCAGGGGGGGCTCCAGGCTGGGGGGGTCCCCATCTACTACAGTGTCATCCCCACTGCCCAGCAGAACGGCACCAGGTAAAGCTCCTGCATCTCCAGCCTGCCCTGGGGACAAGGGGCTGCTGCTGCCCTCGGAGGGGGTTTTGGGGGTTCCTGTCAGGGGCAGATGTTGGCCTTGATGATCCTTGTGGATCCTTTCGAGCTCAGGAGGTTCCATGATTCTACTGGATGATTCCATGCCCTGCTGTGAGGGTGGAGCCCAGTCCTGCCTCCCATATCCAGGGCTTCCTGGAGCATCCCAGGCTCCTGTGTTCCCAGCCCTCTCCAGAGGCTCCTGTGTTCCCAGCCCTCTCCAGAGGCTCCAGTGTGTCCAGCCTTCCCAGTACTAGAGCTGGGAGTGACCTGCTCAAACACCCCACCTCTTCCTCCCCATCCCCATCCTCACCTGATCCCTCTCTGCTCCACAGCCCATCCGTGGGGTTCCTGCAGCCTCCCGGCTCCGAGCAGTACCAGATGCCACAGTCCCCAGCCCCCTGCAGCCCCCCACAGATGCAGCAGCAGTATTCAGGTACGAGGGGCCACGGGCAGGGCTGGCACCGACTCCAGGTGGGATCAGGTTTTGGATCATGGGCAACAGAGCTGCCACTTTGCAGCTTCTGTGCAAGGGCATTCCTTAGCATAGGAATCCCACTGTCAGTGATTAAGGATGTGGCTCTGGAGTGACTCTGGCCTGTGCCTGACATCTCCCTGCCATGGTGGGAGTGGGCAGAGGGAGCTGGTGGGCTTCAGATTGGTGGGTGCAGGGAGAATTGCGGGTGAGGAGCCTCGGGATTCCTGCTCCCTGTCCCCACTGCTGGGAGTGAGATGGGGCCTGTGAGCTGGTGCAGAAGCTGGACTGGGATTTTGGAGCTCTGGGCCTGGTGAGCTGCAGGATCTAAGCTGGGATGCTGGAGCTGTGGGCTTGGCTCTGTGCTCAGACTTCACCCAGAGTTTTGTGGCCATGTTAGAGTAGTCACTGAGCTGCCTCCATCAGCTTGTCCCCTCTGCTCCCGTTTCTCCTGGATTAAACATCATCGCTCCCTGATGTAAGCTGGGATATAGGAGAGGGATCCACAGCAGATCCAAGGCAGGAGTGCAGAGGAGAGAGTCTGAAGCAGGATCATAGGGTGAGCTGTATAGTGGCCAGGACAGGCAGGTGCCCCGTGTCCCACAGCAGCAGCAGAGCCCGGGCCAGATGCGCCTGTGTCTGTCCCCAGGGGTGTCCCCATCAGGCCCCGGTGTGGTGGTGATGCAGCTGAATGTCCCCAACGGCCCCCAGGCCCCCCAGAACCCCCCAGTGGTGCAGTGGAGCCACTGTAAGTACTACAGCCTGGAGCAGCGGGGGCAGAAGCCAGGAGACCTCTACAACCCCGACACCAGTGCTCAGGTACTGGGGCGACTGGGAGGGACGGGGAGGAGGCAGCTCAGCCTTTGGGGCCGCCGGGGTGGGCAGGGTGAGGGGTGGGGGGTCTCCCCACAGGACTGAGGGTGTCTGACACTGTCCCTCCCCCAGGCCAGCACTCAGCTGAACAGCCCCATCACGTCCCCCACCCAGTCCCCGACGCCGTCGCCTGTCACCAACCTCAACAGTGTGTGCACGGGGCTGAGCCCCCTCCCTGTCCTCACACAGTTCCCCCGGCCCATGGGCCCGGCACAAGGTAAGGTGGGAGGTGTGTGGGGACAGCCCAAGGCTGGGAATTCCCTGGTATTCCCTGGAATCCCTACAGACATTGCTCCCTGCGCAGGTGACGGGCGGTACTCGCTGCTGGGCCAACCGCTGCAGTACAACCTGTCCCTCTGTCCCCCGCCTCTGCTCCACAACCAGCCCGGCTACACGGCACACCAGGTACAGCCAGGACACACGTCCCCTCCCCGTGAGGCCACGGTGTCCCCTGAGGTGACACGGTGCCCCTTTTGTTCCCCAAGGGGCAGACTGGAATGAAACATGGAAACCGGAGCAAGAGACAGGCCCTCAAGTCAGCGTCCACCGACCTGGGGACAAGTGACGTAGGCAAGTGACTCCCTCAAGCAGTTCCCTTTGCCCTCTGATGTCCCCACCCACGGGTGTTGAAGGCTCCAGGTGCCATCCCTGCCCACACCAGCATCCCAAAGAACCCAGTTTTGCAGAGTGATTCCTGCCTGTCCCCTCTCCCCACGCCACAAACACCTCCCAATGTGAGTGAGGCCCACTGTGCCTAGAGGGAGGTGGGAGAAAACAGGGAGCAAAACCCCTGAGGAAAAATGGGGAGAAATTGTTGGAGAGTCAGTGGTGAGCTCCAGGACACCTATTCCTGCCTCCATGGGGGTGGAAATGATGGAGCAGGTGGAGCTGGCGGAACACCTGGGATTTTATTCCTCTTTATCAGCAGAAAGCGAGTGTCCAGACCCTGAGCTCTCATTCCCACCATTGCTTCCACAACTCGCCCTTCCCTCCCATACTTCCCTTTCCTCTGGGAACTGCAGCTGCAGAGCCTCATCCTTGGGATTTGGGATCTCCCAGCGTGGCTGCGAGGGCCCCGATGGGTCATTTCTCTCCGAAGGGGAAGGGACTCCCTGTCCCTCATCCAGGGGGTCTCCATAGGATCTGGACAGAGCAGCCCTCAGTGACCCTCTGGAGGCCTCAGACTTGTCCCCCATGTCACCTCCATGTCACCACCAGCAGCTGGTGGCAGGGGGCCCTTTAAGAGCCACCTGCCCCCTCCCTGCCCCGGGCATGGCCCGGCTGTGCCACGTTAATATTAGCAAAGAATCCCTTCAGCAGCTCTGCTAAGCCCCAAGCCAGGGCTGGAGCCAGGAGCTGCAGAGGGATTTGGGGAGCACCAGGCAGGGACTGGGGCAGGAGCTGCAGAGGGATTTGGGCAGCACCAGGCAGGGACGGGGGCAGGAGCTGCAGAGGGATTTGGGCAGCACCAGGCAGGGACTGGGGCAGGAGCTGCAGAGGGATTTGGGCAGCACCAGGCAGGGACTGGGGCAGGAGCTGCAGAGGGATTTGGGGACCACTAGGCAAGACACATCCACGTGTCACTGTCCCCCATGGATGCAGCCATCCTTCCTCCCAGAGTCAGTGCAGGGTTGGCTCCTGGTCCTGGTAGCTGAAGTTTGGGATAGGAAAACAGGGCAGAGCCCCTGGGAAAGCCAGCACTGCCTAGCCAAGCCCATCCAAAGGACACCAGGAGGACTTGGTGCCCCTGGAGCCCTGGGACACTGGGAAATACCCATCTCCTGAAGCAGGACCAGTTTGTGTGCACGGGAAGAGATTGGGATGGGGCGTTGCAGGGAGCAGGTAAGGGCAGTCTGGGGGAAGTGACTGAGTTAAAGACATACCTGGAGGCAACTTGGCACGGCGTTCCCAGGCCAAGGAGAGGTGGGTGCTCCAGCCCGGAGCCGGTGGGAGCCCGGCAGCACCTCCGCGGGCACCAGGAACCGGCGGGTGACTCGCCCTCCTTCCCCGCAGTGCTGGGCCGGGTGCTGGAGGTGACGGACCTGCCCGAGGGCATCACACGGACGGAGGCCGACAAGCTCTTCACCCAGCTCGCCATGGCCGGTGCCAAAATCCAGTGGCTCAAAGAGACTCAGGGGCGCCGCGGGGACGGAGGTGGCGGCGGCGGGGACAACAGCGGGACTCCGGAGAACGGCAGGCACGGTGACCTCGCTGCCTTATACACCATCGTGGCCGTGTTCCCCAGCCCGCTGGCTGCCCAGAACGCCTCCCTCCGCCTCAACAACTCCCTCAGCCGCTTCAAGCTGCGTGTGGCCAAAAAGAACTACGACCTGCGGGTGCTGGAGCGGGCCAGCTCCCAGTAGGGCTCCCGCGGGCACCGGGCACCCCCCTGGGCCTCTTCTCCTCCTCCCTCCCTTCCTCTCGCCCTCCTTCCTTGATATATTTATATGAACATAATTAAGAGACAAGAAGTTGATTTTTTTTTTTTTTAATTATTATTATTTTTGGAGTGACGCCCGTGCCCGCCCCCCTCCCCTGTGTCTCTGGTTTTGTTTAAGCACTGTGTTGGACCGCACATACAGGTGTTGATTGGTATGTTCACTGCACATTTTATTTAATCGGATTATTATTTGGGGGGAGGGGTATTTTTTGGTTTTATTTTATTTGGGGGGGGGTTGTTTTTAAATAAAAAAAAAAAAAAGAAAATTGTCCATCACTTGAACGTAGCTTTTCCTGTAGCCAGGGCTGGGGGCTCTGGGCTGCCTCAGTGGGGTGAGGGGACAATGGAAGGGGCACTGGCAGTGTCCTGCCCCTGTGCTGGCACATCCAAGGGCTGCAAGCTCACGGTGTGCCAAGGTGGGGCCCCTGACAGATGTTCACAGCCTCTTGTCCCAGCTGCCAACCCCATCCAGCTGTGGCAGGGCAGGAATAAGGGCACGGAGTGTCCCCAGCTGTGTCGCCTGCCAGGAAGCAACATATTCCTGGTGACTGAGGAGCAGCACCTGGAGCTGGGGGCAGGATTTGGGCTGGCACAGCCCCACTGGCACAGCCGGAGCCTCCAGCAGCAGTGGGATGCTCCCAACCCAGGTAAGAGCTGCTGGAAACGGGGGGGCTCGAACCCTAAACTTGTCCCAGCTCGCAGCCCACTGCCACCCACAGCCAGACAGGAACTGCAGGGACCCCAGGATGCCCACGCAGGGCCCTGTCCCCCTCCACAGGCAGCCTGGCAGCACTGAGATCCCGGCTCCTCCCATCCCGGCGGACCAGCAGGATTTGGTGCCAGAGGGCGAGAGGCAGCCACGAGAAACCCGCTGCTGCCACTGCCCTGTGCCCGCCACCCAGGGGACATCGGGGGCCTCAAACACACGAGTGAAGGGGACACCGAGGCCGGAGCCCTCACTGTGCCCGGTTCCCGCAGCCCTCGCTGTGCCCCGTTCCTCTGCTGTCCCATGCCAGGCTCGGGGGGGCCCCTGGCACGCCCAGCAACCCACCAACGCAAATAGCCGGTGGCTCCTCCGCCCGCTCCCGCCCGGCGCACGCTGGGGCTCCAATTTCCCGGCGTCAGCCTCCGGCACCGCTCAGCTGTTGTCCCCCCTGCCCTGTCACTCCGCTGGCCACGGGACCGACCGGGGCGGCTGCCGCCCTCCCCGCGCCCGGCACGGGGGGCTGGGGGCTCTGCAGCCGACGGGGCCCCTGCACCGCCTGCCCTTCAGGGGGTTCTTCAGTGCAGGGCGAGACCTCCAAGCACAAGGTAAGTGTGTTCCCACGCGTGGCCCCCCCTCGCAGCGGCCGTGACCCCCGTGGGCCCCCCAAGCTGCTGCAGGACCCTGGGGTGCCCCATTCCCGCGGTGCCCAGCACCCCAACACTCCCCAGCCCCGGCGCTGCTTCCTGATGGTTTTGCTGGTTTTCACGGGGCTGGGGGTGCTCGGGGTGGGTGTCACCAAAAATAGCAAAGCCTGGGTGGGAAGACTGTGGGGAAGGTTGTCAAGAGTGGCGTTGGGATGGTTTGGGGGATGCAGGAGCAGGTCCTGCCCCGGTGGCAGGAAAAGCCGGCTGATGCCTGTCGGTGTCACCTGTGTGCTCATCCTGAGGGGCCGAGAGAGGCACCGTTTGCAGTCTGATGGCGAGATGGAGATGCCAAGGCAGAGGTGGGCACGTGCAGGTAGCCCAGGGGCTGGCTCGCAGCACTTGGCACCACGGCTCCGAGCCAGTGGCTGTGCCAAGCACTGGGCTGGGCACTGGACTCCTCCAGCCTGGCCCTGGGGCACTCCAGGACAGAACCAGCCCTTACTGGGGCAGGGGCTGCAGGACTGGTGGTGGGAATGACCCTCAGTGGAGCAGGGGCTGCAGGATGGACAGTGGGAATGACCCTCAGTGGAGCAGGGGCTGCAGGATGAACAGTGGGAATGACCCTCAGTGGAGCAGGGGCTGCAGGATGAGTGGTGGGAGCAATCCCAAAGCTCCCCATGGCAGAACCACCCTTGCCAGGATAGGGGCTGTGGGATGGACAGTGGGAGTGGGCACTGCTGGGGAAGGGGTGGCACTGCCCACCTAACTCTGGCCACTCCAGCCTCCACCGGGCACCCACAGCAGGACCAGCTCCAGCCAATGCCATGTCTCTCTCTCCCCCTCACAGCATGACCGAGAAGGAAGTGCTGGAGCCACCAGCTTCACCTGCTTCAGGTGGGAAACCCAAGACCCGGGTAAGTGGGTGCCCACAGGGCAGTTTGGGTGGGTGGGGGAGCCTCCCCTCTCAACATCACCCTGCCGCTACCCCAGGAGGCTTTGGAGGGCTGAGGGTGCCTGCTGGGACCCCAACCCAGGCATTTCCCAGCTTGGCTTTTCTCTGGGATGCACATGCCCGAGAGTTGCTCAGGAGCCACGTTTCCCCTTTCCTGGGAACCTCGTGGGGCTGGGAGGAGAGTCCCCATCCTCACAGCATTCCTGGGGTCTCCTCCCACTTGGGGAAGGGGTCTCTGGGTCGGGGCATGGGGTCTCTGCCCCACGCCGTTGTGCACAATCCATCCTCTCCTGCCCAGCAGCTGCAGAAGCTGAAGCAACTTTTCCAGCGGAAGCCCAAGGAGGAGCCGGTGCCGGAGCCGCAGCCCAATGGGGAGCTGGTCAGCCCCTCAGGGGGACCCATCTACTACATCTATGAGGATGATGAAGAGGAGGAAGAGGAGGAGGAGCCTGAGCCTCCTCCTGAGCCCGAGAAACTTGTCAATGACAAACCCCACAAGTTCAAAGATCATTACTTCAAAAAACCTAAATTCTGCGATGTTTGTGCCCGAATGATCGTCCGTGAGTCCTGACAGGGCTGGAGCTGGGGGTCATGGGCAGGGTGAGGGTGGGGGCTACAGGTAAAGCTGGGGTTGGGGGCTGGACCTCAGGCTGGGGGCAGCAGCCACGGCCAAGACTGGGGCTGGGGGTCATCTCACTGCCAGTCAACAACGTGGAAGGCTGCCCAGGGCTCTGTCCCGGCCCTTCCACAGCTGCAGTGTCACATTCCCTCTCCTTTCCACCCCCCTCACTGCCAGTCAACAACAAATTTGGCCTGAGGTGCAAGAACTGCAAAACCAACATCCACCACCACTGCCAGTCCTACGTGGAGATGCAGCGCTGCTTCGGCAAGATCGTGAGTGTCCCCCCCAGCCCCTGGCAGAACCCGGGTGCCACCACCCCTGTCACCTCCTGGCTCTGAAGAAGGACCCTGGTATCCCCCTCTCTGAGCCCCCAGTGTCCCTCCAGCTCTGGCAGGACGGCCTGTGGGTCTGGGGGCTGGTTGATGCTCAGACCCCCCTCTTTCCTGCCAGCCCCCCGGGTTCCGCCGGGCGTACAGCTCCCCCCTCTACAGCGACCAGCAATACGCAGGCGTCAAGGACCAGCTCTGTAAGTCCCCGTGCCAGGGTGCCTCGTCCCCTCAGTCCCCACTCCGGGGTGCCCCATCCCCTCTTGTCCCATCCCTGTGCCCCCCCAGCCGACAACAGAAGTGACCCCGTGTTCGAGACGCTGCGGACGGGCGTCATCATGGCCAACAAGGAGCGTAAGAAGGGGCAGGACGACAAGAAAAACGTGAGTGTGGGGTCGGGCTCTCTGCTGGCACCCCAGCGCCCCCTCAGCCCCCCGTTCTGCACCCCCTGAGAGCTCTCTCTGCCTTCCAGCCCTTGGCTGCGATGATGGATGAGGAGCCAGAGGCCACGAAGCCGGTGGGGAGCAAAGCCGAGGGTGGTGAGCGCGGGGGCCGAGGGATGGGGGGCTGAGCCCATGGGGTAGGGAGGGAGCCCCTGATTGTGCTTGGGGGCCACCAGGGCGGGGTTTGCCCTGCAGGAAGGGGGTCCTCAGTTCAGGTCTACACCGTGGGGTCTACACCGCTGCGTCCCTGTGTTGACCAAGGAGACCCTCAGGAGGCACCACCAGAGGAGGTGTGACCCCCCTCCTCCTGTTCTCAGGTGCCTCTGAAGGGGACAAGAAGGCTGAGAAGAGCCCAACAGATGACAAGGTAACCCCCATCCTCGCCCTGGACCCCAAATCCATGGGCAGAGGTTGCAGGATCTCCCTGCTGGGATCCCCGGGGTAATTTGCAGCCGCTGGGACCCCAAACCACCCTGTCCCCTGCAGAACAAGAAGCCGCAGCCAGGGGGATTCATGCAGTCCCACTATTTCGTGGCACTTTATCGCTTCAAAGCCCTGGAAAAGGACGACCTGGACTTCCCGTGAGTGCCCAGCTGTGTCCTGGGCTCCTTCCCCAGGATTCTGGGGTTTGGCTTGGTGTGGTTCCATGGATTTCTTGAGCTGCTCCGTACGGAAGTCCCCAAGTCCACGGGTTGGACACATCCCTGTCTATCCCCGGACACGGGGCTGGAGGAGCTGATCCTTAGGGAAGAGCAGTTTTCCTCGGGGTCTCCCATGGCAGGGGGCCCTGCTGCCCCTCACAGATCCCTTCCTTCCCTTCCAGACCGGGGGAGAAGATCACAGTGGTCGATGATTCCAACGAGGAGTGGTGGCGGGTAAGGCTGGGATCCAGCAAGAGGGAGAGAGGAACTGGGAAAGCTCCAAGGGGGGACACAGCTCCTCAGATCTCCTGTGCCCCCACACCACCAGTCTGGTGGGGGGTGATCTGGGACCCCTGGATCGGCTCCGACCCTCCTCGCACCCCCCCACTGACTCCTTCCAGGGAAAGATCGGTGAGAAAATCGGGTACTTCCCCCCCAACTTCATCATCCGGGTGCGGGCGGGCGAGAGGGTGCACAAGGTGACACGTTCCTTCGTGGGCAACCGGGAGATCGGGCAGATCACGCTCAAGAAGGATCAGGTGAGATGGTGAGACGGGACCCCCATCACCACCCGGGGACCCCCAGCCCCTTCCCCTGAGCCCCCCATCAAGGCTGCACCCCACGGCTGACAACACCAACCCCCCTTCCCACCTCCTCCCACCTCCTTGGATGAGACTTGCTCTGCCCCGACCCCTCCACACCCGAGGCTCCCCCGGCTCTGGGGGTTCCCCCTGCTCTGGGGGGGGGTCCCGGGGGTCTCACTCACCCCTCTCTCGCCCCCAGATCGTGGTGCAGAAGGGGGAGGAGGTGAACGGTTACGTCAAAGTCTTCACCGGCCGCAAAG
>WEIV01018108.1:235-99629 GCA_013390005.1 Calyptomena viridis
TCACAGCAGTCAAAACAGTGGAGTGTTATTTCATAGCACTGTTAAGGCTGCTGTGGGCTCAGATAGACCCAGTACAACCTGGAAGTGTAAAGCATAATTTTTAACTTCTTTTTTGTGTTTGTACTTTGTAATTTCTCCTCAGAAGATGTACTGACAGGACATGTGGTACTAAGTCAGAATTAATCGTGTTTTTTAGGCAGAGCTCCAGATGTTCAGAGCTCAGTGGATGTTTGAGCTTGCCCCAGGTGTGAGTTCTAGTGCATTGGAACCTCTGCCATGCAGAGCATCTTCAAGAGGACCTGGAGTAAAGTCTGTAGATGCCAGAGGGAAACAGGAGATAGCAAAAGAGGAAAAGGTACAGGAAAATAGATATATGATTTTGATATTTTATTTGTGTGTAACTGTTGCACTATAACTATCCTAAAAGCTAATGCTGAAATAAGTCTAGAGAAACAATAGGGGTCATTAACCTCTATGTTGTCTGCATACTAGTGTCTTCCATCATCCTACCCTGTTTTCTCTAGTTTTTATGTTTGGCTTTGTGTCACCTTAACAGTCTGCTTTCTAAAAGACTGTAGGTAAGGGACGAGCAGCTGGAATGTGAGTAGTTTGTGGATTGTGAATTTCAGTTATGGCTTGTAGCACGTTAATATGTCTTAGGGAATTATTTTATTGATCTCCTTCATAAGGTACGATAGGTAAGATCAAAAATAATTCTAAGTCAAGGAACATTGCACTTGTATTTATAAGGAATTTCAGAAATGTTCTGTGTTACTTATTGTGCAGGCAAAAGAACTTTTCCTGAAGGCTGTGGAAGAAGAACGAAATGGGGCCCTTTACGAAGGTAATATGGAAGTCTACAATGAACACCCTTATTGCAGAAGAATCTAAAACCCTATGATTTATGTACAAGTCTACATGATGGCAGTGAACTTAAACTACAGGCTAATAGTAATTTGAAAGCTCAGTTACTCAGAAAAGCAAACAAACATGCTATAAAATGAACCATCATATCACAGCTCTGAGGTTGAGGTGAAACTAAAGTGAGATCAAAGAAAGAATTTCTAGCTTTCAGACAAAACAACAGTATTTTGAAATCTTGCAATTTAATGAAGCACTGTATTGCTTCTTCATATGGAGTGTTTCTGTATGTGAACTTTTGTAACATGAAATTAGCATAATAATTAATCAAGGCAATATACTACATTTCCTGTGCTCACAGCTTTCATCATTCCACTGTGAATAGAACTACTTAATCCATGGAATTCTTTATTCTTTGGTTGTGGGGTTTTTAATGATTTTTTTTTATTGTGGGTTTGGTGGTTTTTTTGGTTTGTGGTTGGTTGGTTTTGTTTTGTAGGGGTTTTTTGGGGGGAGGGGGAGATTGATTACCACAGCATGCTAAGATAGCTTCTTTAAGAATTCCTGAAGTGAGTGTTTAAATCTGTTAGTCTTACGAGGCTTGCCATAAATATTTGAGATGCTTAGCTTGCTTGGCCTCTTGCTATCAGCACTAGTGGAAATGGAAATTGGAATTTTTCTGTTTCATATTTAGTTTTCGGAATATATAGACTAAGAAGCCTGCCCTAACTTCCAAGTTCTGTAGTGGAGATAGTGGTTTTCTATTTCTTTCATGGGAAAAATAAACACTGAACATACGTGCCATCCTGGTCATCCACTAGAGGTTTTGGCCACCGTGTTTAAAGTGCAGATGCAAGATAAGATATTTAACTCTGAGAGTCCTCTAGAAGCTCCTGAACTCGGCCACCCGCTCAATACAAAATTTCCTCTCCACCATGGGAGATTTCCATCTCTTGCAAGGGTTTTCTGGTTATTGTTTCACAGGGAAAATTAACTGAGACAAATATGAGTCCCCTGTAGGCAATAGAATTAGTTGTGTCAGTTTCTAATTTATTACATGTTTTTACAGGGAAAAATTACTTTAGGCAAAGATATCTTGGGTGTTGTATATAGGATTAAATGCCCACTAAAAAACCATGCCAGAACTAGAAATCTGATACGTAATCTACCACTTAGGAAATCATGCAGTAGACTGTGAAGGTTCTTTCTGAGTATATTAAAATAAAAAAGCAAGGCAAGCAGTCTTTAAACATTGTATATATATAATGAAAGCTATGGCTTCATCTGCTTGAGTGCACTCCTCATATGTTAAATATAGCAGCAGAGAAGTAATAACACAGAGTTGCATTCACAGAGGTGTATCAGGCATCTGAATTGCATGAATATGAATCCATCTTTCTCAATTGAATTTGATTTGAGGCTTAAAGAAACTAAACTGAACTGTTTCTATACATACATCCATATTAGACCTTAGAGGCACAGTCCTATGCCAGACACAGATATATTACTGAGCACATGCTGGGACATCTGTTTCCAGACCAGAATTTTCTTTGCTGACCTGTCCCAGGTCACCAGAATCCAAGTGGCATTTCAACCTGCTTCTGAAATCTGCTGATACCTGATGTTTGTCAGTTTGTGCAACAGCTTGTTCTTAGCTTAAATCCCAGCCTTGTCTGCAAGATTAAGTGCAAAACTTGAGACTGATCTCTAGCTGGCTGCTGGTATTTCTCATCCTCAGCAGCCAAAGGTTACTACTTGTCAGTCACTGGCCCTGACATGAACTCAAGAAACTAGGAGCACTTACTAGCCTCAAATTCGGGTTTCTTAGGCTCATTAGACAAATTCTGAGCTCCACACTCACTGATAGTTATCTGTGTTTTGGTATCACCTCTGGGAATACAAAGAGACATGATCTTAATAGTGATATTAAAACAGATTGAATGTACATGCGATGAATTAATTTAATTTAAGAAGGACTCACAAAGTTGACGCAGAAAAAAGACATTCTGCAGCTTAAATAACAGTTTGTTGGCACAGGGTGATTTTCCTGAACCTCTTTCTCTACTCAGTTTTGTAGGATGTTTGTAGTGTTGAAGACACAAGTACTTTCTCTGTGTGCAACAAAAGTGTGTGAAATGCAATCTGTCAGTTTTTCCTTCATGCCCCATAGTCTTGTGGCACGGCTGCTTTCCTCACTCTGTGTTTTGAGCTGCTTGCCTCTGTACCTTTTTTATGTCCAAGGGGTTTGCCATAGTGAAATTGATTTGTTTTGCATTTATTGTTGAAGTTTTAAAATTACAACAATACTTTATTGATCTTTCTCACATTTATAATGTCGTATATATCCGAATGCCTGTAGTATACTGGGAATGTAACATACCTGGATAATTTTTCTCTTTCATGTTCCTCATGGTTACTTAGGAATACACTGACTAAAGTCTTTATGGCATGTTAAGAAAGCTTTGTAAGTCTTGAGCAACAAAACTGCATGAGGACTTTGTAACATCTTAATGTAAAATTTTGTACTCCATAATTTAATTTGTAATAGTTAAGCTGAAACACATCTAAGGTAGCTGTTTATTCTAAAAAAGTGTGTGACCTTTTTAGGTTTGAAAATAGGTGCTTAATGTTCCTCTCTTCTGTCTTTAATTTAAATGTAACCAGTTTAGACTAAATAAGATTTCTTAGGCAAAGGCATTTTCTACCTTTTTTGTGCTTTTAGCTGAAACCATCTCTCTGAAAATGTTCTTTTAATAAGCTAATATGGCCATCCAGTGTGTTTAAGCTTCAAACCTTTATTTTCAGCCATCAAGTTTTATCGTCTAGCCATGCAGCTTGTACCTGATATAGAGTTTAAGATCACCTATACACGATCCCCAGATGGTGATGGAGTTGGAAAGAGGTGGTAAGTATCAAAATTTACTAATTAAGTGCATAGGAGGATTGAAACATGATATTTTGTTTCTGAAGCATATTGGTACTCTCCTGTGATATGCAGCTGTAAGTCTCTTAACATCTGGAAACTTTACCTTCACTCAATTGGATAGAGTGCTCCATAAAAGATTACAGATGCATTAGTCCAAGGAGGACTTTTCTATATTGTCTTTCAAACATGGTAACAGGCTTGTTTGGAGCTAGTTAATTTCAGGTGGAAGGATTACAAATACTTACATTGTTACTTAAAAAAGGAAAGACTAAGTAGTAAAAGCTTGGTACTATGGAATAAGCATCTTAATTAAGCATAGGAATAATCTCTTCTTTTGCTAGCACAGCCAAGTGAGAGCATTTTCAATAAGAAGAGCAATACATTTAGAAGCTCAGAGATTGTAATCTGAGTAGTGTAGTTTTTCACCATTACAAGCATCAGAATACTAGCCTCAATACACCACATGTGCAGCAACTTAAAGTTGGCCTAACTCGAGCCCAGACTTAACGTTTGAGGGCAGAATTCGGGTTAGGGCCAAAACTTCTGTTATACTCACATAGCCTAGTGAAGACAAGTTTATGAAACAGACCTTCCTGATTCACTGCTTACTTGGCAGCCATGGATGCTGCTGATAGCTACAAGAAATCAAGAGTTTTAAAATGGAGAATAAAAGGAAAGCACAACCGTGTCCCTGTGGTATTGTTAGTTCAGTCTTGTTGCCCTAGGGCAGTACAGCTCCAATGCAGCAGTTGACTCAATATAAACGAGTGTAAGAGGAGCTAAATGCTTTATTTACTTACCTGTTACTTTAGTTTCTGAATGGGTTACTGGCATGGAATCTTTGCTGCATATTTGTGTGTTAGGAAAACTACTGGATGATCCACTGTAGTCATGTAAAAATCTTGCTTTCTTGGGATTATTTTTATTTTAGTATCATTTTCTCTACTGCATTGACTCTGACACCAGGGTGAGCAGGAGTGTTGTTGATCTGCTGGAGGGTGGGATGGATTTACAGAGGGATCTAGGTCTACAGAAGGATCTGGGTGGGCTGGATTGTTGGGCCAAAATCACTCATGTAAGGTTCAACAAGACCCAAGTCCTGAGTCTTGCACTTGGGTCACAGCAACTCCAGGCAGTGCTACAGGCTGGGAAAAGAGTGGCCGGAAAGCTGCCCAGTGGAAAAGGATCTGGGGGTGCTGGTCAACAGAGTCTGAACATGAGCCAGTGTGTGCCCAGGTGGCCAAGAAGGCCAGTGGCATCCTGGCCTGTGTCAGCAATAGTGTGGCCAGCAGGACCCAGGGCAGTGATTGTCCCCCTGTACACGGCACTGGTGAGGCCACACCTCGAATCCCATGTTCACTTTTGGACCCTTCACTACAAGAAGGACATTGAGGTGCTGGAGTGTGTCCAGAGAAGGGCAAGGAAGTGGCTAAGAGAGCTGGATTTGTTTAGCCTGGAAAAAAGGAGGCTCAGGGGAGACCTTATTGGTCTCTACAGATACCTGAAAGGAGGTTGTAGCGAGGTGGGGTTGGTCTCTTCTCCCAAATAACAAGCAGTAGGACAAGAAGAATTGGCCTCAGAGTGTGCCATGAGAGGCTTAGATTGGGTATTAGGGAAAATGTCTTCACAGAAAGGGTTGTCCACAACTGGAAGAGGGATTTGAGTCACTGTCCCTGTAGTTATTTAAAAGACATATAGATGTGTCACTTAGGAACATGGTCTAGTGGTGGACTTGATAATGCTGATTTAATGGTTGGACTCAATGATCTTAGAGGTCCTTTCCAACCTAAATGATTCTGTGAATTTTTTGCAGTTTTTTAAATGTTGCTGCATTGTTCTGAGCACTATATGACAGGGAGGGAAAATCAACCCGTTCTCTCAATTGTTTAAAAGCAATATTTGTAGAGAGGTGTTTTTTCAAGAGATTCTAGTTGTGGTGGTTTTGCTTTCTGAAGTACTGTTGTAGGTGTTTCATATGATCTTGATGAGAAAAAAGGTCACACAATTACATTTGAAAAAGCAGTTTACAGTGTGGCCTGTATGTACTGGGACTGATCATCATATTCATCAAAATAATGGAAGGTATGTTCAGTGCAACATCTTAACTGTAGTCTTAGTTATGATAGACCCAAACATAATTGGTTTCTCTATGATACTTTAAAATCCATTGGTAGGTCTACTAGTTGCTTTCTTATATTGTCAGCTCATTCTATTAAGTTTGTTTAGAGTAGAATTGAATAGTACTAAAAAGTGACTGGAAGATCTCTTAACTAGCTTATATACCAAGTCAGGGGAAAGAAAGTGCTTTGTGATGAGGTCGAGGAGTTTGTGTACTTTGTGGTTATTTGGTGCAAGCAAGCATGCAGCTATGAAAAAATATGATGACATAGAACTTAAATTTAGGGGTTTTTTGAACGTGATAATGTTCTTTTACCTCTTAGTAATCATTCAAGCTTACCTGATGAGTAGCAAGCTTATTGTTTCTTATTGTCTCGTTTTGGCTCCTGAAACTGATTATGTCTGCCTATTTACAGAATAGGTAAAAAAGTAGTTTTCCTTCATTATTGTTGAATAAACCCACTGAGGATCACTCTGCAGTGAATAAAGCAAGAGTAAAAAATAATCCTTAATTGTTTTCAATATCTTACATTATGACAAAGATTACAAAATAAAACTTTTTATTAATGACTCTTTGTCTCCTGTGTAAGCCATATCTTAGACAAAGTGAAAAATAAGATTCTTCTTTTCATGGGGTCAAGAAATTCTTCGATGACTTCACTAAAAAAAGTGAACAGTGAAATCTGAAATCCAAAAAGAAACTGAGATGTGAATTAAACGAAAAAACTCCAGTTGTTACTGTCAGAGGGATTCCAGCGAAATATAAATGAACTTGCTAATATTTCAATATTGTTTTACCATATAATGAAATGAGATTGTTTTAAAAACATACAGGAAATAACTCTATTGAATGAGGGTAAGGCAGTGGATTGATGCCAAGATGAGAACATCTGTTGGTATGTTTTGGCCAAAATCAGTGTCAGCATTGCTCTTTTCTAGTGTTGAGGATAACAAAGAGGAAGACAAAATGGCTGATCTCCTGTCAGATTTCCAGCAGCAGTTAACTCTTCAGGAATCTTCAGTCAAACTTTGTCAGCCCGAGGTTGATGTCAGCCAGACCCATATCTCAGGTATGAGTTAAGATACACTGTAAGAGTTCAGAGACAGAATTTATAGAGATGTTTCAGTCTGTTAAAACATTTGTTTCCTTCATTCGAAAGTCACCTTTAAAATCCACACGATATCTCTTTATATAGTTAGATATAAAGGAAAAAAAGATCATCAACTAGCTAAACAGATCTTGTTCTCACACATGATCTTGCCTTTATTGCACAAGCTTTCCCATGTAGTGCTACTGCTGAGTAGAATTTTCAGGACCAGAGTCATACTTAAAAGTAGCAACTTCTAGGAATGGCCTTACTGAAGTAAGTATTCAAGTTTCCCTTCCAGGTTTTTTGGTTTGGTTTGCAAATATTTATTACGATTTTTAAGTGCAAGGGACAGTTGTTCTGTGAGGAATATGCATCTTTGCATTTCCTGTTTTTATCTGATTCAGTAGATTTTTTTTGAGCAAATACGTTTTCAAGTTCAGCAAGACTATATAACAAAGCTAGAAAGTCTTTTGAAGGTTAATGATTTTCAGTGCTACAGTTCTAGGACATTTATCCTGAGACTTCCTTATGAGATCTTAATTGTAGAAAGTGTATATAAACTAGGAATTCTCTTAAAAGCAGATGCCTCTAAAGCATGCGTGTTTTGTGTCTTGAATTATTAGTTGTTCTTGAAAATCTTGGCCTGATCTCCTCTGTTCTGGTCAAGGAAAGAAAATGAAGTAAATGAAGAAAGATATTCGTTCAAGTCAAAACATAACGAAAACGGGATTTTTTTTTAAAATATTAATAACTGTGGCATTGTACACTTGGGAAAACATTTTTTTTTGCTAGTAAAGTCAAAATGTTGTAGATATTACTATAAAATGATCTCAGGAGATGTCTCTTTTGAACAGCAATTTTAGTCTGGTTCTAGTTTTATTTTCTTCTTTCCAGCCAGTCCTGTTACTCATCTTTTTTACTGACTCATTTATAGCAGAATGAAAACTCTTAAAGTCACAATGTCTGCTTCAGAAGTTAGTAGGCTGGAAAGGATCCTTCATGGAGACATGACAGTAGTTCAATAGCCATAGACCTCAGTGACCCAGGTTAAAATTAAACAATATAAAGCAGTGGATTTAGCTCAAAGAGTTGATACCCTGTGTTACATTTTATTGACAGAACAGGATCAGACCTCTGATATGGAACTGACATACTGAATATATTTACTTCCCCTTTGTAGTGTATGGACAATTACCATAGTTGTTTTTTTCCTTTATACAAGTAAAGCTTAGGACCAAGATTACGTTCTTCACTTGATATACTATAATATTTTTCCTACAAGATGTACCCAGTATCTGAAGCAAAGTGTCTTGAAGTGTCTAGTAAACCCTAGTTTACTAGAAACTTAGAAACATGGATGGTAAGACAAATAATCAAAGGCTTTGACTGACTGGTTACTGTTGGAGTGGAAAATATGTACCTCTTAGTAGATTTGTAAGGCTTGGTATTTGCCATGCTCCAAAGCACTAGGAGTTCACATACTGAAGAGCTCCTAAGTTGCCAGAGACTGGTTTGTACCTTGGAGCAATAATCTGCACAAGTATTGTTTATACTGGAACATTAATTTGATGATTACAAATACAGGCAATATAGCAAATATATGACTTCTCAATAATAAAACATAGAGTTAAGTCAGATTCATGAAACAAGATGTGTGTTAAAGGAATACACAAACTAGTACATAGTGAGGTGTATGTACTTTTTATCACATTATCATTCTGAAATGTGAAACTGCAGTTTCATCAGATTTTATAGCAAAAACAGTCTCATTGGATTTGTGGAAGTGCAGCAACACCTTCTTTTAAAAAGGCATGTTCTTTCACTAAAAATCAGAATTCTGTTAAGTTGCAGTCTTTACCACAGTCTGCAGCTAGTTACTGTTTAAGGTACCTTTGTGCCTCTCAGCTATTTTCTCCCTTTGATCTCAGTGCAGTTATACTGAACAAAATCATCAAGTCTGAAGTGCATGTGGAGATACAGATCAGGCAGACTCTGGAAAGGAGCAGTAGTTTAAAATAAATGAAGTGGAATTCCTGATGGTATAAGATTAGTAAATAAGATTAATACCCAAGTGAATAACAGAGAAAACTGAGGGAGGCAGAAAGTTATTAGAAAGAATTTTGGCTTAATTTCCCAGAGCTTTCTCACTGAACTTTTAATGGTAGGAAAATTATCATAGGATCTTGTGGTGCTCTGATGAGGATTTCACACTACATTAGAGAAGGGAAGTCTATCAACACAGCAGTGCTGTGTGATGTCATTTTCAGTAATTGGACCCATACCACAAAATATAACAGTGATATTTCAATTTCATAGTGGATAGTTTATTCTTAGGACCTGCTATTCAATACTGAACCTGACCTGAATTTATATAACTTTTCACACAAAAGCAGTATGCTCTGGGGTGATGTTACACACTTGATCAGCTCGAAGAAAACACTGCTTCATGGACACTGTGCAACGTGTATGTTGAAACTTTGGTATAACATTATAGGCGTGGATATTTGTAGTCTAAACCAATGTTTTATCTAATCATCCAACCATAATGAAATGTCTAGCTCTTGATTTTTGTTTGTTATGTGACTTTTTTCTAATGTATAGTGACCTTTTAAATTAAAGATTTGTTGTTGTTGTTGTTCTGTGGCATCTGGCTACAATGTGAAAAAGTAGGGTTTTTTATGGAAAGTCAAAGCCAAAACTGGAATTACAGATAGCCTATTAACAGGTTGCCATCTAACAAGGATTTCTTTTCTCTTTGCAGCATTGCCTATGGAAGTACTAATGTACATTTTCCGATGGGTGGTTTCAAGTGACCTGGATCTAAGATCATTGGAGCAATTATCTCTTGTTTGTCGAGGATTTTACATTTGTGCCAGGTATTGTAGATAATATACCTGGAGCGAAGCTTCTCTTTGCACTAAGCATGTCCTGCTTTTCCTTCCCATGGACATTTTCATGTTACGCTCCTCACAGTGCTAATCAGCTTTTGAATATACCACTAAATGGTATTTTAGATGACTTCACTGTAATAAAAAATACAGCAAAAAGTCTTACTTGCTCTACCTTGTTTGCAAGTTAGAGTTGCAGGGCTCCAAAATATAGTCTGTTGTGTTGTCATCCTCATATGGCCACAGAGGGAAGTGCCAGACTCCTGCAGTGTTGCACTTGGCTGAAAATGGCATTGTGTTCTTGAATTTCACTGGAAAGAGGAAACGGCCTTCAAACACTCCAGGATTAAGTGAATTAGTCAAGGATTTTAAATTATGAGATATTTTTGTTCAAGAAAGTTTCTTTCAGTTGCATCCAAACTAAATAATGGAGTGTGTTACTTTGATTATAAAAGCTAAACAAGGTTTGTAGGAAAGTTACGGGGTTTGCTTTTTTCTCATTTTCATTAGAGATCCTGAAATCTGGCATCAAGTCTGTTTGAAAATATGGGGCAGGAGCTGCAATAAACTTGTTCCATATGCCTCTTGGAGGGAAATGTTTTTGGAGAGGCCTCGTGTTCGATTTGATGGTAAGCTGTACTTCTGGAAATAGTTGTAACTGTGTATGTAACTGTGACAGAAGCAATCAAGTGGGTTTAATGCTTATGATATTGTTAAACCTAATCTGAATTTGTTTGTGTATTTGAATTTGTAGAATATCTGCAGAGAGAAAGGAAGGGCACAGGGGATGAAAATAAAACTTTCATGTATTTAAGTAACAAAAGTATACTGAATTTTTAGAGTATTGTTTTTTTCATCTTAATTATTTTATATTCTTAATTTTTGTTCATATATTTATGTCTTCCTTTTCTGTAGGTGTCTATGTCAGCAAGACAAAATACATACGTCAAGGAGAACAGTCTCTTGATGGTTTCTACAGAGCGTGGCACCAAGTGGAATATTACAGGTAGAGCTGTAGTACAATGAGTGAGTGAAATGTTTCTCTCTCTCTTAAGTTCTTTAAATCCAGCCCTTGATATTACACATATTACTCATTCTGTAAAACTGAGTGGAACTGCTACAGTGTGTAAATCTATATATATTTTTTGACAGTAGGTCTGGGATTTATTATGACAATGGGATTTATTATGACAATTAGAAATGAGCTTAGAAACACATTTCATCCTAAGTTATACCATGTCAAATGGAGAAAGCTTAAACAGTAACAACATTAATTTGCACCTATAGATTTATTTCCCCAAACCACTTCTGCTTTACATTGCTGGTGTAATACATGACACAGTTCAGCAAAGAGAATACACATGATTATACAAGAATTGTCTTTTAGCTTATTTGTCACCAATTATAAAAATTAAGAGGCTGGGCTTTCTCAACTTGCTGTAAATGCTTTGCCATTTGTTTTCTCAGCCCGTTTTTTCTGCCATTGTTCATCCTGCTGTTCCCAGCATTTATTGTTCCATTCTACTGTCCCTTCTGAGGCTGGAAACTGTTCATAGAAATCATTGAATCTCATGGCTATTGCTGTAGTCATTTTCCATATTGCTATACTGCTATAGTCTCACAGACATCAGCACAGTATCTGAGTACTGTAAAAATTGAATCCCAGAGCCTGAAAACATCCATATGGCATCATCCATTCTGTACTGATACTGTAACTAAGAGTTTGTTGCATTGGTCTCAGTCCATGCTAGGAATGGAGAAACTTAGTTGAGGTCAGTTTTGATTCCAGGGTAGCCTTCTTGCTTTGATAGATGTGACAAAACTTCTGATCTCCTGCCCTTTTTCATAGCTCTTCATAACTTAATCTTCTAATCTTCAAAACTTTCTTTTGATTTCTGATCTCTATTTTCCTGTTATATGTTAAAAAATGGGGTTTCAAATGCTCTTACCAATGAAGTTCAGGTAACTTAAAAATCCTGTGATTTTTAAAAATAAACAAAAACAGTAGAAAAGTTATACTTTCCTAGGTCTGTATTGTGTAATTATGTTTTTGCAGGTATTTGAGATTCTTTCCAGATGGCCAAGTTATGATGCTAACAACTCCTGAAGATCCTCAATCTATAGTTCCTCGCTTGCGGACTAAAAACACAAGGTTGTTGAAATAGAGTATTTGAGTGCCAAATGTTTTCTTTGCTTTTGTCTAGCAATTTCTGTTTACTTTTGTCTCAGATTCTATATCCTGGCTTAGCAGAACAAGAGTAAAAATACAATGTCATTTATGTTGTGTTATAGGTGTTTATAATTCTCTTTTAAGAACTACAAAAATGTTAGTCTTTATGGAAAGGTATCTTTCATTTTAGGGGCCTGATATTGTAATTAGATTTCCTTTGTGGTTTGTGTGATTTTAAATTTTTAAGGAAAGTAGGTGGAAGAATACATGCTATTAACTTGATGGTTTTAGACTCCTTTTAAAGATACTGTCTTGTTATTGACTGCCTTCTCACACTTCCTTGACTGAAGGAAAGTGAAGATTTTGGTGGGATATGACTAAATTATTGCTTCTTGGTGTTTGCACATAAAAATGTAGTAAATCATTTGCCACTTCAACAGGTTTGAGCTATTCACCAGAAATCTAAAAATACTTAGCAGTAGCTTAGGTAGAACCAACTAATTTGTCTTTACTGTCCTATTTGAAAAAATCAGAAGCAACTTCCTGAAATGTTTTCATCATTTAGTATAATCAATGAGCCAGGTACTTTACTAAATGGAAATAAGAAATAGTTTCCTTAGTCGTGATATTCAGTCAGTTTTTGTTTCATTGCTGGTATTTGTATTATATGTACATCACTCTTTTGAGACACAGAATGTTCTCATGTCCTTGACATTAGAAGCCTTTTAACCCTCCAGAACAGATGCAATCTTGCTTGGCCATTATCGCCTTTCCCAGGAAACAGACAATCAAACCAAAGTATTTGCTGTAATAATGAAGAAAAAGGAAGAGGTAGGTAGAAAAACAGAGTAGAGGAGAAATAGGTCAAGGAGGGGCTTTTTAATGATTTTTGGTCTCAGACTCCATATTTTGAGGGACCCAATGATTTGCATTACACCAAAGGATTAAAAATTAATTTAATTTTTTAAACTGTTTAAAAATAAAATGTAAGTAAGCATGCTGATGTCTCTTGTATTTTTTCCTCCAAATCTGTAATAACCTTTTATTAAATGGATATCCTGTTCATGTTTGAACAATTGTTCTCCGCCTTAGGCTTAATTGCCATGTGTGGTCCTATTAGGTGTCAACATTGTTAACAAAAAGGAAGGATGAAGGACGTCATTTTCTGAGATCAGATTTGACTGTGTGCAGTTCAGTTCCACTTTAAATAAAACTAGATAAGCAGTATTTGTTAATTGAATTCTGAATTATTTGGTCAGCTTATTTACAAAATTTTTTCATTACCAAAGTACCTTGCCAAGAGAAACTTGTGAAGAATTAGAAGTGTTACAGTGAATTTGCACAGTCTGGGTGGTGTCTTCCATGTTTATATTGCTTTCTGTGAAAACTTCGTCTGTCACTAACATTTACATTTATGAATTTTCAAGGAATACCAGTACTTGCTTTTAAGTATGAGTTTAACAATCTGGTCTCATGGTTACTTAGGCATGTGGATAAATAATTGCACAATATTCTTTGTAGGTCATGAAACTTATTATTTCTCTGTACAGAAACCAGTTGACTACCACAAATACAGGTATTTCCGCCGGGTTCCTGCACAAGAAACAGATCACAGTTTTCATGTAGGACTGCAGTTGTGCTCCAGTGGGCGCCAGACGTTCAACAAACTTGTGTGGATACATCATTCTTGTCACATAACTTATAGGTGAGTAAATGGAGAACAAGAACAAAGAATAATACTTACCTGGAGAAACACATGTGGTGTTAATTTGCCCAGTACCAAGTACAGAAGACGTAAAGACTCTGAGACTTAGGCAACTTTAACAAAATGTCATGTGAACAGTAACTGGTCCTGATTAGATATATCATAATGAACTTACACAGTAAGAAATCACAAGATTTTATTAACATGTTCTAATGATAATGGGAAGTTTCCTAAGTAGTAGTACTGCAGTATTTTAGCTTTTTAAAGGATTTATGCACAGTTGATTTCAGAACAGTAATTCAATCGGGGTTGAATTACTTAGTGTGGTGCGACTGAAGGGGTGTGGAAAACATACATCCATTAAGGTATATTTCTTTTCCACTGTGGATGTGCAAGCTAGAAATGTCTGCAGTTGCCGTGTGGGAACTGTAACATTTGAAGACTGTTTAAGTCAGCAGTGCAGAATATGAAGCTGTTCTGATGACTAACCAGGCAAGAACTGTGACCACTGCTCTTGCACCTGATGCTCTAAATTACTGGCAAGTTGGCTCTCCAGATGTTTGATGTTGAGTGGATTTAGGCCGTGTCTTCCAATGTTCTTAATTTCTATGTTCAGTATTTTTATAGGGACATAGTTCAGCTATTAAACTGTGAGAATATAAAATGCAGGAAATAAACTACTGGTGGTTGGAAGATAACTTCCTTAAATAGAAAAATTGATTTTACAAGAACTAATATTGTCACACCTGATGTATGAAGAAGTGGCAATATCATAGGCATTCTTTTCAGCCTGGAGTTTCTGTACTGCTCAGGTTCTGCTCTAGCTCTGAGCATGGTGGGGCCCTTGTGAAATTAGAATAAAGATGAGTATAAAACACAGTTAAGAGGATGTATGCTTGTCACTGATGTTCAAAAATACTTGTGTTTCCTCTCTTTAAAGTCTTGTAAACATAGATGTTTTTACTGTCACTTTATATTCAAATTCAGGGTTCTAAGTGAAACAAATGAAAGGGGATGTTTTTACTTCAATATTGATATGATTTGAGTGTTGTCCTGCACTGTTTCAAGTCTTGGAGCTAATAATAAGAGTGGAAAGAGAAAGTGATTTCTTTGATACGAAAGTAGAAGTGTATTCTATATAGTGTGATTCAGCCAACATTCAATTGCTTTTAGAACAAGGCAGCACAAAAGACACTTTATTCCATTTGAAGTTCAGTGCACACACTGTACTGTGGAACATGATTGCATTAAACAGCAACTTGTGTCTAATTTAACTTTTAAAATGCTCTTTGCAGATCGACTGGTGAGACAGCTGTTACTACTTTCGACATTGACAAAATGTACACCCCTTTGTTCTTTGCACGAGTGAAGAGTTTTACTGCATTTTCAGAAAAGCCACTCTAAGAAACACCCTCTCCTATCACAACTTCTGCATGAGTAAAAGTTTGTAGCTAATAAGCACTTAAGTTATAAATGTGTATATATTTGGAACATTTTAAAATTCTGAGTAATTTTTGAAGGCAGTATGTTCTATTTGATTATGAATGGCTGGGATTTTGTTTTCAGATCAAGCTTGTGAGCATTAAACACCTTTTATTTGTGATAAGAATTTGATAACAAAGTTTTGTTTTGTTGTGTTGTTTTGGGGTTTTTTTAAACAGATTTTATAAATCAGTCTGCTTAAAATGTGAGTCTTCATCTGGCTAGACATTGATTTGTTCAAAAGGAATCATCACAGGGAAATCTCACTGTCCATAGGACAGTGTATGTGGTTTCTGGTGAAGGCTTGAAATGTGAAGGGGAGAAAGTTGTTATCTGTTAAACTGTGTGACTTAAAAGAACTTTGAATAAATATTTTCTTGAAATTGAACTTTGTTTGCCTTTAAGATCTAGCATTTTATCAACGTCGACCCTAAGGAAAATGAGTCAAGGGCAAGCAAGCACAAAGTATAAAATTTAATTGCAGTTGTACATCCCCACCAATGCAGTGGTGTCAGTTGGTCATGATTGTGATTTGGTCTTGGTAGAAGTTCAGTGGAGCCTGCCTTCTCCACGGAATGTGCGTGGAGGGGAGAAGAATACAGGCAGTGAGTTGTTCCCTTGTGCTGTAGAATGAGTTTGCAGGTCCGTGGCCCTGCTCAGGAAGTGTCACAGTGCACAGGTGAAAATGCTGGTGCGTTGGTCGGGTTTGAATGCACAGGTAAGCAGGGCTCCCTTGGACATGACTAATGTGTTATAACCCTTCATCTAACCTTGCTACAGATGCTGTAAACCTTTGAGCATTTGTTGTACTAAGATAAAATTTGAGGCTGCTGTAGATGTTCAGGTGCTGTGTACTGCTATCATGAAGTGTACCTTGAGGTTTGGTGCAGGTGCTGTACGCTGCTTCTCCTGCATATATCGCTTGGGGATGTAGTGCAGACATTGTAATGCTGCTTATTATGTGTGTATCTTGGTTTCTGAAAGAACTGAAGCTTTTTAGTGTAGTTTTTTTTAAGCTATTTTGCATAATCTGCCTTTAACCATCTTGTTTCAAAATACTGACCCCTAAAATGTGAAAGCTGTGGAAAGAATTATACTTGTTCTATAATTTATAAAGTGTATCTTTGAAAGGAGCTACATGGTTAAAAATACATCAATAAATCATGATTTTGAACATCCAATCCTACTGGCAATTTCTTATTTTCCCAAGAAATCGTTATTTTCATATGGTTAGTGGTGATTAGTTAGGAGCTACCATGCATAAACTACATGGTAGGCAAGATTGAGAGGTAGAATTAACCTCTTAATGACTTTGTATTGCACTACTTATGGGTTATATGAGAAAAGTAGAGAAGTTTCAGGTACATGAGTTCTGAATGACGATGTGTGTATCTGAAACTTCATCATTTTTCTGGGTGGTGTAATGAGGCTCTGCCTACAACCTACGTCCTTCAACTGCAGTTGCACTATTACTTCATACAGAATGTTTAATGAGTGTATCGTGTTTGCATTACGGAAAGGAAAAAACTGCTTAGAATATCATCATGTTTTGAAACACTGCCAAGTTTGTAAGCAGGGAAAGATGTTAATTACCTACACTTTTGTGGAGGGTGAAAGATAAAGATCGGATTTGGCCTGCTGGGAAATATCAAAAGTTTTGCCATAAGAGTCAGAAGATGATACTGATTATTAGTTTAGGTACAGTTTTGTCCAGTAACCAAGTTGGATGTAGTGCAGGATCCTTTCAATTCAGAGCTCAAAGAAGACTTTGTTGCTTCTTCTGACCTTTTGTTTTTTCTTGCCTTCACGATGTGTTTGCAATATAGTCTGTGTGTAAAGGAAAAGCTAGCTAGTTACAAATTGAGATACTGCTTTGACAGAAATCTCAACCAATGATTATTTTGAGATTATACAAAATATTCCTTCACCAAGAGAATTACATGAAACCTTCCGTCAGGCTGAGCTGGGATGAATGTGCTTGTTCCTCTGCATTTAGTGACACAAAAAAGTCAGGGTTTTTGTTTATTGAAATGGTTTATCAGAAGATATTACTACTGTTTGTTCACGCCAAGCTATTAAAATAGTACTTGTATCAGCAAAGAATTGGTGACTAGTTGCTTTTCCTTCATTCTGTCTGGTGTTTTTCAATAGTCCAAGGCTTTAATTACTAGAGGCTCTATGTTCTTATAATTTATTTTTATTGTCCTTTTAATTATTGTATACTGACATTAGTTGGATAACTAGTTTACTGCTGGGAAATTGTCCTTTTACTAATTATATTAGTAACTTGAATAAAAGAATAAGGTATACACGTGGAGAGTCCTTTTTCTCCAAGGTTTATTGAACGAGGTGAAACAAGTTCCCTTACAAAAATGGAAGGAGAGCTACAAGAGGTGACTGAGACATGGTTCTCATAGCTGTAGATATGTGCCTTGGATTAAAGACAGCAGAATGCACAGTTTTTTGTGGAGAGAAGATGCTCAAGAGATCAAATGTTATGGTGATTTGTCTCAGTCTGATTGGAGATTAGCAGCAGTTAAACCTTTGTGGGCTGTAGGTGGCCAAGGCAGTAGAGATTGTGATTCAGTGCCCTGAGCAGAGGACCAGCACGTGAACATTTTCCAGCTGCTTGTTCAGCTCATGATTCACTTGATAACCCCGAGCCAAGCTTTACACAAGGTTTTTTGTTTAAAGAAAGAGAACAATAGAGTTGGTTTGTTTTTTTTTTAATTCAGAAGGATTCCCTTGGAATGTGTGCCAGTGTGCTGAACTGCTGAGGTGCATCGCTAATTTTTCTACCATCCAAGATGAGAAAAACATGAAAGCTTATATACATTTGCAAAACAGTTTGGGTTTCAGAAATGGTTGTTACATGTTATTTAGTATTAATATAACCTGTAAAGAAATCAAAGACTTTGGTTTGATAGTCACTCAGTTGGGATTCAAGCTTTGTCCTTTACGCTAAGACTAACAGCTTGCTTATTAAAATTACTTGCATAATTTTTTGCTTAAAAGGAACAATTAAGTTTTTGTCTTGCCTCTGTCCTAACCAGAGTCTAGTTCCTGAGTCCTTAAAATAATTGCTAGAACCAGAAGTCCTATAACCCGTTGGCTGAAACAAAGGATTTGGAAGAGAAACCAGAGTGTGTCCTTGAATGGAACTTTTGAGGGTGTATAAATGGTATTCTTTTAGTTAAAACTGCTTTCAGCTCTGGTAGTGTAGCCCATTTGAAAAGGTCCAGGGGCACCATGCTAACCTGTACCTATCATTCAAGACAGTGAGAGGGGTTAAAATGACATAGAAGTGTAGAACATGCTGAGTTGGAAGGGACCCACAGGGATCATCAATGTCCAACTCCTGGCCCTGCACAGGACCATCCCCAACAGTCACACCATGTGCCTGAGAGTATCATCCAAATTCTCCTTGAACTCTGTCAGGCTTGGTGCTGTGACCACTTCCCTGGGGAGCCTGTTCCAGTGCCCAACCACAGTCCAGGTTGGCAAAGGAATTTACTTGAGGAACACATGTTCAGAGTATGAATAGAAAAAAAACCATGAAACATGACTGCTTCTGAAGACAACCTTCCTGCATCTTTTGGGATTGATAGCCTGCCTTGGCAATTGCAAGTTTTTTGGCATATGCTAAAGATATTTGTAGCATAGTCATCAATTGAGCCTTGGAATACTCTATGAGAAATAGCTGGATTTGATGTAGAGCTAAGAAAAGTAAGATGAAATCCTGCCAAATTTAATCATTCTTTAATGTGGAAGTCCAAGATGGGTAGATATTTTTTCCACACATTTTATTTTTGAAGGAATGAATTTTCCCTTGAGAAGAAATGTACAAGCTCTGTGACCCCAACATGTTTCCATACTAAGTTTACACACTAAATAAATTTATTTTAATTCTACTTCTATAAGGGTAAGAGATTGCTAAAGTTGCTAAAACAGAAGTTCTACCTGGTTTAGTTTGCAAACATTTTTTTTTTTTGGCAAAGGAATTTACTTGATTCATTTTTTTAAATTGAATTTTATTTTTTTATTATTTATTTTAAGGTCTCCTGGAGGTAGTGCTACCCCTGCAGGTTCTTGCAGCTTAGTTCTACTACAGAAGAGCTTTGGGATGCAGCTGCCTGATGTGTTTACTGGTGCCGTTGTGCACTGTCACTGTTCTGCCATGAGGTGGCATGCCACAGCTTGAAGTTTTCCTTTGTACTTCATAAACTAAGTGTACTTATTTTTCCCTGAAACTTATTTAAAATCTGCGAACATTCCAGGAAAAATGGACCAAGCAATAGTTTCACATTACATTCAGCCTACCAAGCATTCATCTCCTTAGGTTTCTGAGCTATCCATGTTATCCATGATAACACAACTGGGAATGGGAACAAACAGAAAGTCCAGTTCTTCAAAAGGATTTTAAGTATCAGAATCACAGAATCACGGCCTCCAAATGGGATCTGACACAGCCAATATGCAAAGTGAGAATATTTTTATATGATGAAGGATGATGCACTGAAAAGAAGTGTGTCTAACCACTGCCACTTGGAGAGTGTATGTTCCCCAAAGCAGAGGTTGTCATTTCAGTCCCTGCCCTGCTCTGTACATTTTTTTTCAGAGTCCAGGTTTGCTGGGGCGAGGTTGGTAGCCCTAGCCAGGACCAAGGAGATGTGCTTTTGGAGGCATTTGGACATCCTGTCCTGCAGTATGTGCAAATAATCTTTTTATTGTAGAACAGCTTTAGTAATACCTTCCACAGAAACTCTGTAAAACTGGTAAATACGGATGTGAATGGGGTACCTCAGCTAGAGCACAAAGGTGAACTCATGAGCTGGGGGTGTGTTTACCTTCTATGTAGATCTTCCCCAGAGTTTGATCTTGCACCACCTGGTGTCTTTGGGGAACAAAATGGAGCAATCCTTTCTCATATTTTTAAGAAGATACTGTAGGGGTTTCTCATTGTGAGGGGAATTCAGGCAATTCCTTTCTATCTACACTGATAAGAAATTGGTTTTAGGTCTAGTACTTCACACCAGTATCTATTAACCTGGTTTGGCCAGTTAAGATATGTTTATAGGGGCATTAAGTTTTATTAGCTCTCAGTTGTATATTTGAAGAGAAAAGGTACAAAATATTGGGTCCTTTTTTCCTCTTTTCTCTAGAGCCCAGTTTCTTTTGCCTCCTGACTTGAACTGTTCACACAAATAGCTGATTTTTACTTTTTAAGACAATTGGGGAAGCAGACATCTCAGGGCTGGTGGGGAATCAGATTCAGTGGCTTAGTGTAGAGAAAAAGATGGGTCTCTTTTAAAGGAAATTTGATAAATATGTGTGAAAGTAGTAATCAGCTACAAACAGTTTTCATTAAGTGTGTATGTATTAGGGGCTTTAGGATTTTTTTTTCCTAGCAGATCTATCCCAATGGCTATGGCCCTCCCATACCTCACTGATCTTTTGGGGATGTAGGGGGATACCTAAGGAAAAGATTGTTCCTTCTGTACAATCTTCAAGAAGACCTTAGAAATTCAGGGTTCTTGCCACCTTTGTACTCCGAATCAATGAAAAGGTCTTAATTTTGTTTTGTATAATTTGACACCTGCCTTAAATGATAAATGCGAATATTGTGGGTTGGTTCAGTTCTGGAAATTTAATCACATGGAGAAGAAAATACTGAGTACCCTTAAATTCTCCTTGAGTACACATATTAGTAATTGACAGTGTCTAGAGAGATGGTGATCTGGAAAGTGAAGTCTAAGAAAAATAAATTTACAGATATTAAAGTCAGTTGCATGTCGCAGTGGTAATAAAGTGGGAAGACTGCAGGGAGCTAACTTTTGTAGAAGCTGACAACACAGTTGCCAGCAATTTTGTTTGGAACATGCTCCCCCTTTAAGAAAGTGTGGGGGTTTAAACATTTCACATAAAAACCCACCCAAGTCTGTAGAACCTGAAAAACTACCACAAAAAGTAATCTGATGATAAGATGAATATTTGTCTGGGTATGTGAAACGCAGTGGATCAAGTTTTTCTTCTTTCTTCTTGAAGGGCTCGAATTAGAGTCTTTTATGAGACCAAAATCAGACAGTCTGTTATCAGCATGTCATTACTGTTCATAGGAATTAAAATAATAAAAGGGGTGCAGTGTTGATCATCTAGTGATCACTGAGCTTCAGCAGCGTTCCTGATCATTTTATCCTAAAATTGCAATCCAGCTTTTCATCAGGCTTTGAAGATGGTTTGCTATAGAACAATTGTAACCTAACCTAACCACGTTTAAATTTACAGCATCTGAACAGAGAAAAGATTACCTTTACTCCAGGTTTACAGTCAAGCCTGAGTGTTAAGATTTTCCAAGAAAGGTGCCTAAGAGAATAAGCTTCTCTCCTTCCATTTAGTGCTCTTTGGCCTGCTGTTATACTTCAAGACTACCAAAATGCAGAGGCATTAGAGTGATGAAAGATTCAAAATGTGAATAAAAGTAGGAATCTGCAAATTTTTCAGGAGCCCTTGTGTTCCAGAAATGTGCAGAAGATGCCTGTTGGTTTGGGCAACATGCAAATGACTAAACACAGGGTGGACTGAAGCACAGTGACACAAACCATGTCTTTCTACACTACCTGCCCTGGGAATGGAGCAGCTGTGCAGTTGTAGGGACAGCCCAAATAGTGGGGCTTGCTGTCATGTGAGGGTCTGGGCTGTTTTGGGGAGGATACTGCCTGACCCGTCTTCTTGGCGCTGGCTGTCTCATCATGAGGTTAATGATGGAGATCTTGGCCAGGCAGTCCTGATTGTAGCTGTGCCCAAACCACATGCATTTCACATAGAAGTGAGGTTGGCCTGCTCAGAAGTGCGTGTGAGCTTAAGCTTTCTCTCATTTTGTTCTGAATCTCAGGCCTGGGAGCAGGCTTTATACCTTGGAACAGGCAAGAGTTAAAAAAACCCAGCAAAACACCTCTGCTATACATCTGCATTTGTCAACAGGACTAGGATGGTAGGATGGGACAACAAGTGGTAGTTGTAGTAATCATGGAGACAGAGTATTTTGATGAAAAAAAGACCACGTTGTGTAGTTTATCTAGATAACAGCAGCTTACCTGCAGGAGCAAATATGCCAATGCTGCCTCACCCTGCAATGAACCAGAATCAAAGCCTGCCTGACTTAGGATTCCAAGCCCTATTACTGCTGCAGGATGATTTTATAGAATTATTTACATTGGAAAAGACCTTGAAGAACATTGAGTCCAACCATTAACCCAGCACTGCCAAGTCCACCACTAAACCATGTCCCTAAGTGACACATGTGAATGTTGTTTAAATGCCTTCAGGGATAATGACTCAACCACTTCCCTGGGCAGTGTGTTCCAATGCTTGATAACCCTTTCTGTGAAGACATTTTTCCTGGTATCAAATCTAAACCTTCCCTGGCACAACTTGAGGCCATTGTAGAGATCAATAGGGTCTCCCCTGAGCCTCCTTTTCTCCAGGCTAAACAAATCCAGCTCTCTTAGCCACTTCCTTGCCCTTCTCTGGACACACTCCAGCACCTCAATGTCTTTCTTGTAGTGAGGGGTCCAAAAGTGAACACAGGACTCCAGGTGCAGACTCACCAGTGCCAAATACATGGAGACCATCATTGCCCTGGACCTGCTGGCCACACTATTGGTGACACAGGCCAGGATGCCACTGGCTTTCTTGGCCACCTGGGCACACACTGGCTCATGTTCAGCAGCTGTCGACCAGCACCCCCAGGTCCTTTTCCACTGGGCAGCTTTCCAGCCACTCTTTTCCCAGCCTGTAGCACTGCCTGGAGTTGCTGTGACCCAAGTGCAGGACTCAGGACTTGGGTCTTGTTGAACCTTACATGAGTGATTTTGGCCCAACAATCCAGCCCATACAGATCCCTCCATAGAACCTTTTGGCCTGTTCCCTAACAAATTTAAGTATTAAGCAGTCATCTAGCCAAACCTGACAGTTTCCACCAATAGCTTTTGAACTTGATGACCACTTCCAAAATAAATTTGACAGATATACCAAAAGATTCAGTTATACCAAGTTCCAATGGGTTTGGTTAAAGTTAGATGATAGGTGAAAAGAGACACTTCTAGTATCTCCATGGAGAGAAAGCTTGCCATATATAGTCTATTTCCAGTTTTTATAAATACACAAGTAATCTTTATAGTACTTTAATAGTTGTTTATACTGTTCCATTATTAGAACTCACAAGAGGGGCAGAGGAAGCCAAGGCCCAACTTCACAAGTTCTGCCACGTAAGTCCATGGTTTTAATCAAGTGGGTAGAAGTTCTGAATGAGCTTTTTGAAGTTAAATTAAACCCTAATAGTAAGTGTGAAAAACCACAAATCCACTCTACAATGACAGGAAGGAGGGAAGAGGCTGTTTGGAATTCAGGACACCATATTTCCAGTATAAAGAAGTGTTCAGGCTTGGAGGAGAATAGCCATATGCTGTCTGAGAGGGTGTAGATGGCCAAGAAAAACCCACTGAGAAGGTTAAAGGGATCTACTTAGAAAAACTTGAAGCTTCTTGCTGCATAACAAGCTTTTCTTCTCTTAATGGAATAAGGCTTCTGAGAGACCAACAATTTAAAAAACTGAAGCACTCCCTTGGCACCTAGGAGGGACCTTCTGAGAGAGCATTAGTTTGCAAGATGAAATCACATCTTTATCATGGGGTCAGGCAAGATCAAGGAATGCAGAATGGCATCCTGGCTGGGAAGCTGAGTGCTGTTTATTGACTCTGCTGTATGGAGAGACTGCAACCCCATCAAGCAGCCAAAGCCACCACAGCCTGGCTGCTGTGTGCCATGGAGCAGCACTCTCCCTCCTGCCAGGGCTGGGAGCTGACACTGTGGGTGCTGGAACTCACAGCCATGCTGCAGGAAGGCCAAAGACACGTTTGTGAGATCTTCTTATGCAAAGTATGGTTAAGGAGAATAGTTTCCTCTGGCTGGAGATAAACCTTTCTTCCTTACATTTGTCGGTACTGCTGTGTGTAAAGGTGCTCACAGTGAACATGGTAGCTTGCTAAAGTCAGGCAAACCTCCTCTGCTCCCCAAGGAATGGCTCCACAAGGCACTGGGAGGGAGCAGAGCTAAGATGTACACAAGTCAGTATCTTTGAAGGAGCATTTTCTGGAATTTTGCTGCCAGTAACCTGCTCTCCTCTCCTCCTCTTGGTCAACAGGATAACCCACCACTAGGAATGTGCAGAGGGAGATTTTTCCGTCTGGTTCAAGCAAGGTATGTTCTGGGGTTTTTTTTGTTTTATGGTTTAGTAGTTGATAATAGTTGTACAGCTAATTTAACAGGGGTTTTGGTGTTACTTGACAAGCTCTAACTTAACTGAAGCATTTGGACAAGGCACTCACTGAATAGGAGAGGAAAAATGACAAGGAGCACTTGCTGCAGACAGTATCCCTCTGCCTGGAGAGGGCTGATGCTTTCACTAACCCAGTTGTACAAAGAGGAACAGCTGTGGGTTTTCATTTCTCCAGGGGTGGATCTTGGCAGGGAAGTGGGGCCTCTGGGGAGTTCAGTCCTTCTTGGTGGCGTGATTAAGTGCATAAAAGTGCAGTAAGCTCAGGGCAGGATTATAGTCTAACCTGAAGTTGCCTCCTGAGTGCTTACAGAGACTGGTAAGGATCACTGAACTCCAGTGGAATAAACTGGCATCACAACATCCATTTACTTTTTATTTTAATTCACTTTGGACAAGGTCTATTTGTTCATACTGTATTCACCCACCACAAGACCAGACATTTGTTCTTTTTTCTCCTGTTCTCCTCTTGCCCCCATCTTTCCTCCAAGGGTGGGAATCAGTGGGTCTCCAGTAACACCATGTGTACCACCTTGTCCTGCCATCTCCGGCCTCCCAGGCCACAATCCCATTCCTTTCTGTGGGGAGTCAGGGAAGTCTAGAGCCAATGACCACAGACCACCCCTTCTCTGCCCTGAAATGTGCTGCTGCTTTTGCTGTCAGCTTGGAGGGCCCTGCTTCCTGGGATCCTGTTCTGCCCACAACCACTGCTGGCTGGGCTGAAGATCATGGTTACCTCCCATCTTTGCTGTGACTTGAGCAGAGGAAATCTGGGTGTTTGGCAGCTTTTCACAACGCCCAAAGTTTATAGTTGTGCTGGTTTAAAAGTAAACTGGCAGGAGAAATGAACCCAACTTAAGAGAGATTTACTAAAAAGATCACAATGATACAATGACACGAAAAACTGGCTTTAACCCACAAAGACAGAGTATAACCCAGCACTCTGGGACAAGAACAGCACAGTGCTCATTAGCTCCTGTGCTGAGCACCCTGTGGTCTCCCTGGGTATAAAGCAGAAGGAAAGGAGCCTGTTGGTCAGGATGATGGTCACAGTTCTGTTGAAGTAATGATGGCAGTCTCCTCGAGAGTGGCAGTCACAGTCCTGTTGGCGTTCTGTTCTTCCTCTGGATCTGACAAGTGGCACCCCAAGTCCCAAAATCTGAAGATAATATATGCTCAACTTCAGGTAGGAATGCCCAGTACCTCCCCCAGGGCGGGGAGCTTCTCAATGGGTGGTTTAACTGTGTGAGTCATGGGATATTTTTGGAATCTTTGACGATCTAGGTCATTGCAACTGCCTAATATGCCACTGCAGTTGGGTCCATCAGCAGAGACATCCTCTCCAGCTGGGTGTGGAGGCGTTAATGCCTCCCTGTGTAAAAAGAGACAAAGAGACACTCCCCTGCCTCACAGGATTTTTCTCTTTCCTTGTTTCTTCTAGCCTGGGGTGTCAGGTGTGCCCTGGGCAGCTGCTACAAATGATTCATTATTAACAGTCCATCAGAAATGACATAGAGGGTATAGAATATACAGTTTTGGTTATACCCACATAATGATAAACTATGGTCCCAGCTCCTGTGAATAGGACAATAGTCTCCAGAGACATTAGGTTGATCACAGCTGTTCATGTGGCAGATGTTACTCATTGCTGTAGGTGCCAGAGTTCAGTGTAAGGCTGGGATGACACCAGCTCACCTTGTCACCCACAGGTCTCAGGGAATAGGCTGCAGACATGAGGACAGCAGCATGTCATTGCCCCTCTACTCTCCACCTGGTGTGTTTGGGGCAGGCTGCATCAAGTGGTTCCTGCCGTGTCCTGGCAGGGACATTCTGCTGGAGGCAAAAGGGTGAGGAACTTGATCCTGACACAGGCATTTGCTATCTCACCTGGAAGCAAAAAGGAGCTGGATGCCCAGTTGCTGTATGACTTTGGCGTTTGCTTGACAGTTTCCACCAGTCACAGAAAACACCAAGCAAAGAGGACACTCTTGTGCTGTGGTTTGTATTATTTATGACTATCTGTCTTCAGAAGAACAAATAGATTGGGCAGCCCTTGGTAACAGAAGAGTAAGCCACATCACTGATTGCCCAGTGATGTGAAGTTTGAATTTTGACACAGCTGATCTTGAGAAATGGAAAGCATTCATCTGAGAGATGCCTTCAAGGCAGTTTTGCTTCCTAGAAACAGAATGAGCTCAGAGTGAAAAGCTGGCCAAAAACCTTCCTGGTTTGCCCCGTCATCTAAGATACTGTCTGTGCTGTAGATTGCTGATGCTGCTGTCTGCAGGGCCACAAAGGCTGTGACCTGCTGCCCCAGAGTGTTCCTCATATGCCAGACCTTTGGATGACTTTCCAGATGTGCCACACTGTACACAGCTAATTCAAGCAGAAGCATCTGGAGACTGCAACTGTCTGATATGAGACATCTGACACCAGCTGTGGCTGATCCTGAGTATTCCCAGAATCACAGAGTAGCTGAGGTTTCAGTCCACCTCACCGTCCACTTAACAAACCCATACTTCTTCAGCTTGTCTGTGAGGATGTTTTGGAAGATTGTGCTGAAACTCTGTATAAAGTCGAGATAAAAAACATCTATTGCTCACCTCATATCTGCCAAGCCACTCATCTAATTGTAGAAGGCTCTGCAGTTGGTTAAGCACAACTTCCCCTTCATAAATCCATACTGATTGCTCTTGATCACTTTTCAGTCTTCCATATGTTTGCAAAGAGTTTTCAGGAGGATTTTCTCCATCACCTTTGCAAATTTCAAGGTGATACTGGCCAGTCTATAGTTCTCCAGATCTTCCTTCCCGTTCTCCTTGAGGACAGAAGTGTCATTGCTTTCTTCAGACTCTCCCAATCTCTATGACCTTTCAAGGATTATTGAAAGTGGCCTCACATAACACCTGCCAGCTTCCCCAGTGCTGTGGGTGCATCCCATCAGGGTCCATGGACTTACGTACATCAGGTTTGTTTAAGTGTTCCCTAACCTGTTTCTCCTGCATTGATGGTGAGTCCTCCTTGCTCCAGGAGATGAGCAATGTTAGTGAAGTTCACCTTGTGAAAAACAAAAAGACTTTAGTGCCTGGGGACTGCAGAAGCTCAGAGATGAAGAAACACTGTACTGAATCAGGGCCAGTCTGCATAGATTGCACAAGTCAGGTCCAAACTGCTTCAATTCTGCAATTTTAATATCCTATTCATGCTCTGCTTTGATTACGTCTATTTTTACTCTGACACCATCAGACTTCCTCCATTTTTTCTTCTTAAATAAACCGTGCCACCTTCCCATCCTCCTCTGCCCACCCTGAATGCCCAGACCAGTCATGTAAAGCCTGTTCCTTGAACAAACAAGCCATATCCCTGCTGAGATGCACCAAAATAGCCACTTCTACATATTTCCTGCAATGAAGTAAAACACTCACTCCTTGGCCATAATTGTTAAAAAGCCCCATACCACTACCTCGAGGGGAAGCAGACCAGGAGTACTGGACACACAGATTAGTAAACATCCCAAAGGCCACAAGGAAAGAAAAGCTTTCTACAATGACTCAGGATGTATCCCCTAAAGCTTCTTGAGCTGGAATTTTTTCTACCGCCAAGCTGATTGATACACTTTTTTTCTTTTAAAAATATAGAGAATGCATTTAGTAGCTTACTTTAGAAAATAGTCCATTGCCTTGCCATTCTGCCAAAGGGCAGGAGCTTTGTACAAGGGGTTGAAAAGGAAAATATCTGTCTGTGCTCACTCTGACACTGCAATTCTTTTCACATGTAAATGCAGACATCCTGGGGAGATGAAGGCCAGAAGAAAAAGAGTATGTTGCCAGGGCTGGAGAGATGTGGGTCAAACCCTTGTTCTGCCTTCTCATCTCCCCATGGGTGTGAGTGATACAGAAACATTTCCTTTTATCAAATTGATACTCTCAAGATAAATACACTAAAAAAATGGAGGTGTCCAGCTGCTGCCTTATATTATTGAGATAGTTCTTTAGTATTATATATCTAGATTTCACCTTTAAATGCTGCATGAGTCAAAACCCCCTCAAACATAAAAGCTGTGTTTCTGTAAGATGCAGTCTGGCTAATGTATCATTCTGAGGAACACTCTTGTACTTCTCCAATGGCTTCAAAAGAGCCCTTTCATAGATAAATACTTACTTCAGAGCAAGCATGGAGATTACTCCCAAGGAATCAGCCCTTAAAAAGGAGGAAACTAAAATTTTATGATTTTTCTAAGGTTAAACAAAGAAAAGGTCCTTCTTCAGCCTGAAATGTGTTTCTTTCAGAAACACGTTGGGTGTGATGAATGCTTGAACAGGGGTTGGGTGTCCTCCCAAATTGTGAGACAGGATTAAGAGCATGGAAGCTGCAAGAAGGCACAGCCCTTCTATGGCAGGTAGCTACTGAGTGGAGCTGTGATTGCAGGAATAGGTTTAATTTTTGAAACCTTTTGATTCAGACTTAAAGGCAAACAAACAAAAAGCTTCTTGCTTCTCAGGCAGACAGGTTGGTAGTAATTGTGTTTCAGGGAGGTTTGGTAGTTGTAGTCCTTTAAGAGGCTTGTGAAACTTAGTAATTGTATGCTACCCATCTTAAAAGACTTGGAGAAATGATTGATCTGCATGAAAGAAAATCAGTCATGAGGCAAAAAATGCTAACAGTTAGGATTGGGACAGTGAAATCATGGAACAGATTATGGGATTGGTTATCAAATCCCTTTTCCTGGAAGTTTTTAAAAACAGAGGAAGTGGTTTGGTGGGTGCAAATGGCACTGATGGTACGTCAGTGTGGGAACAATGTCCAGGGAGCCTCCCAACCACACATCTGTATGGTACTGTTACTGAGAGAGAGGTGGTGCTGGCAGCGTTGCAGCAGAGAGGCAAGGAATTCAGAGGAGAGGCAAGATGAGACAGATCTCAGTGGGCAGGGTCCATGCCCTGTTTGGTCCCTCACTGGTGTGGCTGGTTTGGCAGTTACAGAGGAATCTCAGCTATGGGACACACAGCCCCAGGGGCCCTGTCCATTCCTAGTCCCTAATCCTGCAGTTTACATCCTGAAGCACAAGTGCTTATGGCTTCTATTGAGTTCCCTTTTTCTGTTTTAGAGGTGGAGGTTGTTACAAACCCTGATCAAAGTTTCCTTCTAGTTACTGATCTAAAGAATCATTATGAAACACACAAAGTTTGGAATTAATGTGGGAGTAACTCACTAAATAAAAGTTTGGTGAATTGACCTTCACATACAATAGCATACTGTTACTTTGTGATCTACATTTAGATTTTTGCCACATAAAACAAATCACTATGCATTTGGTTTCACAAACTGCAATAAACATTTTGAAACACTCTATAAATACAATTTGTTCTTGTCTCGTAAATGCCTCTGAACTATACCCTTCAACGGAGGGTGGTTTCCCTAGTAACTAATATATTCCAAAGTCTTAAAAAAAAGGGGAATCTAAAAAGGATAAAAATGAGGGAAAAATAAAAGATAAGGCTGAACCTGTTTGACAAACAAAAGATACACAACAATCTGAGGTACTGTGAAGTTTTGATTACCATCATCTCAGACTCATCCCAATGAAAAGTTTATTTTGCCTCGGATCTCTGGGGCATGATTTGCTCCATAGGCAGGGCAGGGCATGGTTATGACCACCAGCTGGGCCACTCCTGGAAATGAAACTCTCTACCTTCATTGGTTAAGGAAACCAGCCATGAATTGTGGCTCTCTACATGATATCACTTAACTCTTCTTTGCAGAGGTGGCAGCAGGGATGTGTATCAGTGCATCCCTCTGCAGGGAGCGTTAGGTGGCTGCTGAGACCCAGTCCAGAATGCAGCAGAGGCCAGTCATGCAGGAAAGTCATGCAGATGTCAATTATGACAAAAGGTAAAGGAATCTTTGCTAAAGATCTCTGAGCTGGCCACTAAGTTCAGGCAAGAAAATTCATATTTGGCACCCTACTTTTTTAAAGAAATGTAAAGAAATATATATACCCTGCTGAAATATAGGTTATGGCAGCAGTCAAAAAAGGAGGTGATGTATAGAACAGATGCTGAAGAATTTGTTACAGTCTGCAATGAAAGAAAAGAAAACTGACTGGAAAAACCATCAGGGCACCATGAATATATACATTCATGAAACTGGGTCCAACCCTGCAGAGAGGACTTAGGGATACCTGTGTATTGGACATGATCTGTCAGCATGCACATGCAGCCCAGAAAGCCACCCATATCCTGGACTGCATCAAAAGAAGTGTGGCCGGCAGGTTGAGGGAGGGGATTCTCACATGTACTCTGCTCTCATGAGATTCCATGTGGAGTTCTGCATCCAGGTCTGGGGTCCCCAGCACAGGAAAGATGTGGACCTGCTAGAGTGGGTCCAAAGGAAATCCACGAAGTTAACCAAAGAAAGGGCTAGAGCACTTCTCCCATGAAGACAGGCTCAGAAAATCGGGGTGGTTCATCCTGGAGAAAAGCAGGTTTTGAGGAGACCTCATTGTGACCTTTCAACATATGAAGGGATTTTATTAGAAAGACAGAGAAAGACATTTNACATGTACTCTGCTCTCATGAGATTCCATGTGGAGTTCTGCATCCAGGTCTGGGGTCCCCAGCACAGGAAAGATGTGGACCTGCTAGAGTGGGTCCAAAGGAAATCCATGAAGTTAACCAAAGAAAGGGCTAGAGCAGTTCTCCCATGAAGACAGGCTCAGAAAATCGGGGTGGTTCATCCTGGAGAAAAGCAGGTTTTGAGGAGACCTCATTGTGACCTTTCAACATATGAAGGGATTTTATTAGAAAGACAGAGAAAGACATTTTACCAAGGCCTGCAGTGATAGGACAAGCAGCAAATGTTTTAAATTGAAAGAGGGCAGGTNAGAGTGGGTCCAAAGGAAATCCATGAAGTTAACCAAAGAAAGGGCTAGAGCACTTCTCCCATGAAGACAGGCTCAGAAAATCGGGGTGGTTCATCCTGGAGAAAAGCAGGTTTTGAGGAGACCTCATTGTGACCTTTCAACATATGAAGGGATTTTATTAGAAAGACAGAGAAAGACATTTTACCAAGGCCTGCAGTGATAGGACAAGCAGCAAATGTTTTAAATTGAAAGAGGGCAGGTACAAATGGGACTTGAGGAGGAAATTTTTTTGTGAGGGTGGTGAGGCACTGTAACAGGATGCCCAGAGAAGTTGTGGATGCCCCATCCCTGGAAATGTTCATGGCTAGGCTAGATGGGACTTTGAGTAGCCTGGTCTAGTAAAGGATGTCCCTGCCCATGGCAGGGGGGTTGGAATGGATGATTTTTGAAGGTCCCTTCCAACTCATGTGTGATGATTCTGTGCAAAATGTGCGATGATTTTGTGCAGTGGAGGGACTTAGATCACTACCTGAAGAAGCTGGAAGGGTGCAGAAGGTTGGTTGTACATGACAGCTATGGTCCTTGAGGTCATCCATGTGCATCTTCCACAGTCCTGCAGGCTTGAATGAACTATGTACTGAGCAGGGTTGAAATGCTTCTAAACAGAATGGCAATGAGGCAATCTGTAAGAAGAGCTGATACCTTTTATTAGATCAATGAAATAGTGGGGGGAAATATAACAATTTAAAAAAAAAGGAAGAAAGAGAAGCCTTCAGATATGAAAGCCCCTCCTGAGGCCTGCAAGAGGAGCAAAAGCGGGAACTAGTGTGGTAGCTCTTTCACATCCATTTTGCAACAGGAATGTAGAATTGGACCCATTGCCAGAGGAGGGGTTAGCAAGGACATTTAAACAGTTTCATCGTAATGGGTACAGGTTGAAAAACATGTCATTGTTGCAGTAGATGAGATCCTCCTGGTGCCCTCCCTTGTTCCTGTCTCCTTCACTTGCCCTCGGAGGCACCGAGGGCTGGTGCTGGGGCTGTGTCCCACTCACCACGGGGCAGGGGCCACCCTGAGGTGCAGGGTAGGGCAGCAGAGAGAGGCAGCTGCTGCCGTAGGTCAGTAGGGATTTCTCCCCACAGGATCCATCTCCCAGAGGACCAGTGTTAGGCCTGAAGGAGTCACGGCCACCCTTTTTCATGGGCTGGATGAGCTGGGTGCTGAGGTGGGCACAGTCCCGGGGGGAAGGGGTTGTGCAGGGAACAGCAGGGCCACTGTACAGCCTCTCGGTGCTGGGGATCCTCCCGAGGGATGGGCTTTGGCTCCAGGTCAGCACCTCTGTGGAGTTCCTGTCCTCCCCAGCTGCCCTTGGGCATGGTGGCTGCCCAGGGCAGCTGCTCAGCGTTGGGTCCTGGGAGCTTTTGCTGAAGTGTCCCCTGAAATTGGCATCTGGCTTGGAAAGAAGCAAAGGCAATGCTTCTGGCATCGGTACTGTACCTGTCAGACACTTGGGAAAGCAAGGAATGGGTTAATAAAACAAGGCATGTATCAACCCTCCTCTATGAGACCCTCAGAAATGCACTTAATTAACACAGGTAATGAAGCCCACGGTGTAGCAGACCCTCCTTGTAAGGGAGTGCCTGTGGGTTTTAGTGGCAAACCAAACAAGGCTCCCAGCTCATGGATCATGGTTTGTTTCACCAGGTTTTGCCCAAAGCCTGTTTTATACTGAATGAATTGTTTAGACCTTACATTTACAAGCCCTTGGGATCCACTGCCAGTGTATACTGAAGAAGGGCCTAAAAATGAAATTATGCTAACACATTTGACACCACAGAATTTGTTTTTTCTATGGAGTTTGGAAAAGTTAAATATGATTTTTTAAAACTGATTGTTTTGAAGTGATCTCACTACAATAATATGCTTCAGCTTTTCTAACTAATAAATTTCCTGTCTTTACATTTTTTTTACTCTACAAACAGAAATTTCATTCAGGGAGGGATCAGCAAGCAAGAATTATTCTTCTGTGTCTTTTGTTCTGGGTATTTCACAACTTCTTTAATTGCCTTAATTGTTGGATTATAGTTATGCATACTTTAATACCTTTCAGAACACTCATTCTGTGCTAACATTTCTGATGAGTACTTGCAGGTCTCTCTTCTTTGTAGTTCTGCTTTTTCACCTATTTAATAATAGTAATTTTTCTAACTGCCAGAGTAGCAAAGCTCCTTTCAGCTGTTCTCTACTCACCATGAGAAGAAATTCCAACAATAAGGTGTAGGATCCAACCCACCTTTGCAAAAGACCCGCTGATGCCATAGAGAGAACATCCTATATGCCGCTTGCTTTATTTTGGGCTCATATCTTTTTCTAAAGTTATCCTCCCTGGTCTTTTGTGAGCACATTAAAATTGAATCCTTTCAGAATACATTTTTGCAGATTGAGCAACGCAGGTTCTGCATGTCAAATCAGATTCCTAAATTAGTTGTATCATAGCCAGTTTTGGCAAAACATGAATATGATGGGTTATTCCCAAGGAAAACCTGCTGGAGAGCCATGAACTAGAAAGCCAGATGAGGGTAAATGGTATAACTCTGACCATTTCAACTCTGGCAAAACCCAAGGGGAATGAGCAGAGGTGGAGGGTGCTTTCACTTTTCTGCAGCACCTTCTCCATGTCAGTGGTGGATGTTGGGACACATGTCAGTGTGGAGAAAACGTGACCTCCAGCTGTCTGCCCAAGGGTGGGGCAGTGCTTCCTGCACCTAAGGGTGTCCTCACAGCCCTTGACGGTCTGCAGGTGGCCAAATCCTGCCCAGGGCCAGCTGTCCTGCAGGAGACCATCTTCCTGATGGACATTAAATCTGGATAAAGCGATCCAGGCCTGCTACTGAGGTAACTGGATTTGCTTAAGTCAAGGCTGGGAAACTGGGGGAAGAAGAAAAGTAAGGATTTCTGAATTTGTCATGTTAATGACAAGTTTATTTTGTCAAGATGCCATACACAGTATATAATAGGCATATCATATAGGTAATGCTATCTATTGTATTCTATACTAAAATCCCTTTTCATGGAAACATAGAACGCGTAAGGTTGGAAGGGACCACAAAGGCCCAGCTTCCCTGCTCAAGCAGTGTAATCCTAGAGCACGTTGCACAGGAGTGCCTCCAGACAGTTCTTGAATATCTCCAGTGAGGGAAACTCCATGACCTCTCTGAGTAATCTATTCCATTGCACAGTCAGTCCCACAGTAAAGAAGTTCTTTCTCATATTCAGGTGCTTTAGTTTCTGCTCATTGCCTCTTGTCCTATTGCTTTGCAACTCCAAGCAGAACCTGGCTTCATCCTCTAGACACCCTTTCTTCAAATACTTGTATATATTGATGACATCCCCTCTCAGTCATCTCTTCTCAAGGGTGAACAGGCCCAACTCCCTCAGCCTGTCCTCACAAGAGGGATGCTCCAGTCCCCTAATCATCTTTGTTGCCCTCAATGGACTCTGACAATATAGAGAGAGTATGTGTCTGGCATATGTGTACACACACACAAATCTTCCTCCTGAGTTCAGTTATTGCCAAAAGCAATTCCCAGTTTTCAGGTGTTTATTTGTTATAATTTTCTCATGGGGTGGTGCAATCAGTACTATAAATTAATTCCAATAAATTAAATACAATTAAAACATTCTAATACTCTCCTTCAATGTCAATACTGATTAGACTAAGTATCTAATTACTTTATTCCTAGATTTCTTTGCAATTTATTTATGGAGCAGCACTAACAAAGAACTTGTAGGACTTTTTTCTAAAGGTCACTCTTGCATTTAAAATAGGAAAAAGCTAGTGTTCTAAAGCTATGCCTGTGCTGCTAAATACAATGAGGCTAAGGACTGTCATTGGTAACAAGCACCAAAAAGCATGGCCTGTCAGTGTCCACACTACCTCCTGGCCTTGAGCAACCTCTGGACCTGAAGTGAAATGATGCACAGGGTGTGTTGCAGCCCACCAAGGGCTGTTTTCCACAGCATCACCTTGAGATTTTTAATCGTCTGTGGCTTGTAGCATGATGGCACGTAGGGGCACAGGTAGTCTCAAAGCCAGCTGTGTACAGTGAATGGATCCAAACCTGATTCAGCCTTGTCCAAAATTCTGCCAGGGAATGGTCCCTGGCACACACTGTCCTCCTGACCCCTGCTAAAGCATTTTGTCTATGAGCATGACTTAGCACTCACCAAATCCACATTAGGGACCACATGAATGGTGACATGGCTGAGCCCGCCCTCCAGCCCTGCTTTGTTTACCAATACAGATGTAATCTCCTGCTCCACCAGGCCAAAATTGGCTCCTGAGAGGGGGTACTGGCAGTGGATTACACCACCGAGGAGGTCAGGATATTCAGGACAGCCCTGGTCCTTCTTGGCCTGATCATAGGGAGGCAGAATGGGAGACGTAAAGCCTGCTCCCACCCAGATCCAAAGCCCAGGTAGCCACCACCATGACTTGACCCATAGATCTTTGACCAAAAAATTTCATTGATCAATAACATGAGTTACCTCAATCTCCTGTATTCTTTTTAATCTTAGAGAAGATGCAGAAGAAGCTGTTTGTGCTTTCTGGATTGATCTTCTTGCTTCTGCTTCTAGTTTTGTTTCTGGACGTGGATGGTCATGAGCTCCTTTGGACTTTAAAAAGTAATTATGGTGTGTTAAAGTTAGAAACAACCTTGTTATTAATCATAAGGGAGCAGAATTTGTAGCACAGGCCAAAATATGGCCTAATTTAATGCTTTGTATTCAACAGGATTTATTTAGTGTGAGTTCAAGTAACAAACATATCTCAGATGAAGTGGGATGGGGTAGAAATTGTCTGAAATCATAAAACCAGTGCAACATATTTATGTGTTGAAGACACTCCTCACACTAGAACCCCAGCTGAAGCCACAAGGTCTTCTGCAGCTTGGCTACAGTGTCCCTGGAGTCATTTCAGTCATTTCAGACATGTTTATCATAACATTAATTTCCTCTGGCTTCCACAGAGAATAAATTTTATTTAGCCTGCATACAAGTGAAGGCCTGGAAAGCAAGAGATAGTTCAGTGGCTATGGTACTAAACTAGGACAACAGCTTCCAGAAATAGTGCCCATTATTTAAACACTTGCAGACACTGTTTTCCAGATATGTTATATATAAAGGACAGATGGCATTTACCATAGACTATCCCTTGGGTACAACCATTTCCTGCCCCAAGATAGCCTCATGCTTATTCATGGTGCCTTGCAGAAGGAGAAGAGATAACATGGTATTTCTGGATTTTTGAGGATTTAGTACTTATGTACCTGAGGCAAAATGCTTCAAAATCAACAGTTTTTCCATGGAGCCTAAATAAAAAATATACTATGCTGTAAAATCATAGTAGTATAGGCTAATTTAGTCTGGAAGGGACCTCTGGAGGTTTAGCTCAACCTCCTGCTCAGGCAGGACTAACTCCAGGTTCATTCAGGACTTTGTGAAAATTTTTCTCATTACAGCCATTTGACTTTGTCATATTCAATGACTCTTAACTATTTGGAACAAAAACATTTCCTTAATAAAACTTAAGAAAACCCAGTCTTTAAAATTAACTTGCATAATGTTAAGTAATTTTATACCAACCTGAAAAAATATGAATTGGCCTTCATGCCTCCAGAAGTTGGTAACTGGGTAACCACCATGGCCTCGGCAGGAAAGGAGCCGCAGTGGTCCATTGCAGTTTGGACAGCATTTCCCTGGAGCAAAGATAGAGGGCAACATTTCTATGCAACAGCAATCAGAAGAGTCCCACGTGATACAATGGTTCATTGGTGGTGGGTTGCCGCTCCTGGTTTGGGGCTTAGAAATTTCACTGAGAGAAACCATGCAAAAAACTTCCAAACATAAGAAAAAATCAATATAAACAAACTAATCACTGCCTTTATTCTTTCCATTATTAAATATAACTGTTAGCAATTATTTCTATTGCAGCTTTATTACAATTTTATAGTTTATTATCATGGTCAGTTTTAGCTGCTTTTCTTTTGTCAGTGTTTGAAATGTCATATGTGTTCTTGTCTTGACTTTTCTAGAGGACATAATTCTGGCCTCAGTGAGTGTATGAGTAATAACCTTTCTTTAGCCAAAATGTACGTCAGATCCAGAAATCAGTGCTAGCTCTACTGAGCAATCACAATTGTTTGGAATGGACTTGTTAAAAAATGTGCGTGCAGCTCATGTTCTCTACTTGCATTGTCTTGCTCCAGTGATGTGACTGTGAGGCCTATTTTCCAGTCATCATGGTTTATGAGCAACTTCTTTCCTGCAAGACTTGCCTCCTGAGTTACTCCTGGGCCCGTGCAATAATGAAGCCAACACTCAGGTCAGCAGGAACAGGCTGCAGTGCACAGCTTTCTCAATAGCCTCACTCATGGGCTGAGAAGAATCCTTAACCATCAGAAATAGAGATCAAAAATGGACTAGGGGAAAAAAAACCAGGAAAAAAACCCCAAGCAGATAACTACTCTCCAACAGTAAGAAGTATAAAATTCATTGTTCCACATCATGAGTTGCATTGGAATATAAGGAATGGCAGAAAGAAAGCTGGATAATCCAAAGGGTATCCAATACTTTGATTTCCTTTATATTGGGTTCACTCAGGAACTGCCATACAATGAGCAGCCATGTCCATACTCACGCTGTTGTTTTTGCCTGGCTTTATCACATATGGCTGGTCTTAGGTAGATCTTCCTTCCATCCAAAGTCGAGCAGTCATTGCCACAAACCACCACCCCAAGGCAGGACTTTTTTAAGATGCGAGAGTTGTGGTTGTTGGTGTTTCTCATTGCCCAGCTGCTATGGTGCCTCTGAGCATTTTTATCCTCGGAGCTATAGATACGTTTTACATAAGAATCTGGCCATTCTTGAAACCAGTCTATCCGTCTTACATCCTGTGGAAAGATCAAAGCAAGACTTGTTTTAGGGTGGGGAAGAGAAGAGCTTGTGCTAGAGACAAGCAGAGCTGGTGTTCTGCTGAGTGTCCTCTAGCCTTGGTAACTCCAGCACCCCAACAGATGATGCTGGTTGTCAGGAGGAAGCAAAGGAGGGGAGGCAGAAAAAACACAGCTCCCTGTGGCTCCCCATGAGCCCCAGAACACCAGGAAGGCCTAGCCAGGAGGTGGTTCTCACCCATGGGTCCAGCTCAGTGCAGGACCTCCTCCAGAGAGGAAGGAGAGGTGCTTGATGTAAAATAGCACAGACTTTCCTTGCAGGCAGCAGTCACTGCCCAGCTAACTTCTGTTAGCTTTCATGGCAGAGATCCTGCTCTGCCTTTCAGTCTGTTCAAAGCAGTCTTAGGATAAATCATTTGGCTTGATTTGGCTCAACTTACTGGAAAAAGGGCAAAAACTGAATCAGACTGAGAGTATGGCCAATATTTGTAGGTCTTTAGTTCTGGACTTTGGACTTTTTGCCTAACTGCCATGAAAGACTTGCACATGGATTTTTTTTGGAGTCCAAAACAAAGAAACCTGACATCCCGGTCAGGTTTTAATCTGATTGTTAAAAATAGAACAGCACACACCCCCAAAACCAAAAAACAAAAAACAAAACCACAAACAAACAAACAAAAAACCCTCAAGGACAACACAATAAGGAACAATAAAAATAAAACCCAAAGGAACAATAAAAATATACCCCAAAGGACCAAAAGCACATCAACCCAATGGGTACAGTAAAATGCAATAAGCTGTAAAGCACCTAACATACCTGCTTATGGTTTTGAGGGTAGAGGTCTTGTAAGGAATACAAAACCTTAGTAGGAATTTCCTTTAAATTGCTAATCCCAGCCACTGAGATCCAGCAGTAAGAACATCAATTGACTCCCATCAACTCCCATGCTCCCCTGGTAGTCATTGGATAGTGTAGGGAAGTGTGTCAAGGAAGCCTCCAGACTGAAATGCAGGTGAAGGTGACCTTGGGGTGAAGGACAGGGAAGGAGACATCCTAGAACATGGAAGCTTTTGGCAAACAGAACTGGTATGGTACAGAAGAGGCTGGGATCCAGTAAGAAGACAGGGTTGGGAAGTGAAAGGCAGAACTGGATGCTGAAGGAGTGCAGCAGGAGGAATCTGGCAGAAACATGCTGAGGTGAGGGACAGGGAGGTGCCATTGGTGTGCAGGATGTGGGAGCTTTCACTGGAAAGCACGATTGAAACGTTTAAATAAGAAGACTAGAAGAGGACAGAGGGAGGGGAAAATCACTATTCTGCCTCTCAGCAAATCTCTGCAAACACAAATCAAAGCTTTCCTAGGTGCTCATGAAAAGACTGTTGCCTCTGTGTGGGAATACAGCCCGTCTGTTTGGAGCCCAATCTTCAGTGAGAATGAGCACCCACAGTTGCAAGGCAGTTGTGGGTTCTGTGTTCCCTTCTCATAAAGTACTACTCAGGGCAAAAAGCAAGTCCTGGACATCTCTAATTAAACGCCCACAGTAGAAAGCAACTTTTTTGCCCCTGCTTTCTCTGCACTTCATCCACCAGTGGGTTAGAAAAGTAATGCATCTGCAGCATTGCTCTTTTTTATGCATCAACAGCTCTTTCAATAATACTTTTGGGGGAAAATACATGGACATGTCAGTATTTTCTAGCTTTTTAGCAAAACACTGCCCCATACCTCAAGGTGACAAAGAGAATAAAGGCAATGAGGTGCAGATGATTGAGAAAGCGCTTAAGATCAGTGGTAAAGGTGACTGGTCAGAACTAAATAAAATTCACAGACACATACCTGGGGAAGTTTGATGTCATTGATATCCCAACTTGTCATTTCTCCATGCCGGGAAGCAGAGTCCTTCTGCTCCATAACAGCATCATCTACACCTTTTAGCATTTTTTAATTCCTTCCCAAAGCTAGCAAGAAAGTCTCTTCTGGCTGCTTTTGAAGTTGCCTGGCTGTCAGCACCCTCAAGCAGTTTACAACCAGGAAGCTGTTTCCTGAAGCTAAATGATAGAGAGGTTGCTCATTAAAGATAAAAATCACTGTTCTTCTGCCAGAAAAACTTGTTCCATTAAAAGTTTTGCAAGCCAGAAAGGCAGTGGAAAATATAGCTTAGAGATAGCCTCTGATGTTAGAGACATCATTTGCAGCAAGAAAATCATTCCTGTGTCATCTGTTTTGCGTTGCTTGATCTCCTGTCATACCAACTTTATAGTAATGTAATTCGCTCACAGGCTCTTTGTACATCTGATCTGACTCTGGCTTAATATTTCCAGAGCCAAACTGATTGAACAGCTCAGCAGCTGTTAAGGGGTCTTTGAGTCACTGCTTACTCATTAGATATTTCATGCACTGCATGTGACAAAGGCGAGCAACAAGAGGGGTCTGCTTCTTCACTTCAGATGAAGTAGTTCTTTGTCATTTAAAATACTGTTGGTATCTCTGAGAGTTTACCAATTGCATGAGGGAAGTGTGAGGGAAGTGTAGAGAAGGAGGTTGGGCTACTTGCATTTTCTTATCTTAACGTCAGACTGAAGGAAAAAACCCCAGCAAAAAGTGTTTGTTAAAACCAACAGGTTTTGCCTGAAGTCTTGTAAACCATATGGCTGTACCAGTCAAGTATCAGCCAAGATTAATAACCTATTGTGCTTGTTTTGTCTGGGGTAAAGTTAGTTTTCTTCACAGTCACTAGTATGGCAGCTGTGTTTTTGATTTGTGCTGAACACAGGGTTGATAATATAGTGATATTTTTGGGTTTGATCCTCAGAGATCCCACACATGAAAAATTTTGTTCCTTTTGCTAAGGAGAGGAAAGACAAATCAGTTTTCTTTTCCTGGAAGCTGGGAAAGCTTCAATGTTTTCTGGAAGGTCACTGTAGTTGCACCATTTAAGGATTTATTAAAGACTACTGAGTAGTGGGAGAAGTGAAATCTACTTGCTGTGATTCTGTTTCATAGACTTTATTAAACATAATTTATTTTATTGTTATTTCTGTCTCTGCATATGCTCGGTCTTTGGAAAATTATTTAGCCTTCATGTCCTTAGTTTACCTATTTATAAAATACCTGTGATCTTGATTTCTCATGTTATATTATCACCTCTAAAGGAAGAGTTTGTGAATATTTGCAGAGCACTTGAGACACTTGTCTGGCAGCACGGTCAGAGCCCCATTGTCCCACGTTGTGGCTCAGCCTACAGCAGTGATGGGGAAAGAAGAAAAACATCCTCCATGGAAAAAGACCCCCACAGAGGGATGCCTGGTAGTCAGCACCAGTGCACTCAGGAATCAAAACTGAGGCTGGTACTTGGAGGGCAACTAACAGGTTTAAATGAGATGTTACACCAGAGGAGAAGGGAACACAATCACTCAGGTATATAAACAGATGTAATAAACATCAGGTCTTCATGTATTTTCATGTTGTGCTATAACAAAGATGAAGAAAGTAAAGTCAGGACAAACAAAATATGAGTTGCATTAGAAAACTAATTGAATATGCTAAACAAATTATCCTTGACTACTGTGTGCTCTAAACTATGGAATGTTTTGTTATACAATCCAAAATGATAGTCTTGTTGCTCTTAACATTACTTTTCAAAATGAGATAGCTTGTAAATTGATTTTTAATTTTCTTCATTAGAGAAAATGGAGTATTTCTTCTTTATACTATATTGATAGAGATAAAACAATAATTAAATATTACTTTAAAGATTAACAGAAGACACAGATAATTTAATAATACACACAAAGAAAAGGAAGTTAGAGAGAATCATACGTATTTAGTTACTTGCAGGCAAAGACTGAAATAGTAGCAAAAACTTTGTGCTCTAACTGCAGGTTGATGTGACACATCAAATTTCTGATTGTTATTTGTGTATATTTAATTATTACTAAAATGTAGCAGCTTTATAACTTGTTAGATCTGAAATATATTTTTCTTTGGTTTTCCTCTCCTCCCCTCCCCTCCTCCCCCCTCCCCTCCCCTTCCCAAACNCCCATTCAGCCCTCCAGTCCCCTCCTTTCCTCTCCCCTCCCAATAACTCCTGTTTGAAGGGTAATATTTACAGTATTTATTTATCTTATAGAACAGCTCTCAATCAACTCATCGCAGTAACCAAGGCAGTTTCACAAACACAAGGTTTCAGACAAGAAGAACCAAGCCTTTGGAATACATAAAGACTGCAATGAGGAGCCATACAATCAACTGTGGTATTGTCAATTCACAGACCATAATTGATTTTTCATTTACAATACTGTGCAAAAAGACCAGTCTTTCCAAGAAAATGAAAGGGCTCAGGGCATAGGAAATCCGTAGAAGCTGGGTTTGTTCACTCTGGAAAAGACATATAAGCAAGGGCACTATAAAAATGACCTAAAATACAGAAGGGTGTAGAGGGAGCAGGGAGTGTTTCTCATTTGACTGCCCAAAAGCCCAGAAGCACAGAGTGAAAACAATTGGTAAATTAAAAAATGAGGAAAAAAAATGCATTTTTCAATCACTACATAATTAGTATCAGTTTGTCTAATGAGGGCTATTTCCTTCTTGCTACGGTCCTTGCAACACTTATTTCTTTAGACTCTTGTGCTACAGCATTACTACTACTAGTGTCACTCTAGTATGTCAAGAAGGCATGAACACTAGGTAAGACAAAATCAGAAACATAAGAAAGAAATATTTGAGGATCTGCTATTTAATACTTATATCTGTAATACTTACATCTGAAATATAATACACTAAGAAATAGATATTAAGCTTTGTATTTTATGACTTTTGAAAAGTTTTAACTAGCAGGGATTAGGAAGATTTCTTCTATTTTTCTTGGAAATACTTGATGTTAACCATTTAGGAAAAGCATTATAAATTTTTAAAAGAAATGTGTGTTACCAATTTGCATGAGCCCATAGGTTAAATTAATTCAATATAATCTGTAAACACTTATTTGGAAGAACAGTCTGGCAGACCATAACCACAGATAGATGTCAGGAGTTCTTCAGCAGCCATCTACCACAAGAGATCAGGGCCTGGAAAAAGCCCTGGAGCTGTAAAAAGCTTCTTGTGTTCAGGCTCCCGCTCTGGAGAGGACTTTGCAAACCCTGCAGAACAGCACTTGGGGAAAGCAGCTGTCACTGCAGGGGTCGCCCATTGCTGTCTGGCTGCCCAGCTTTGCTGAAGGGCAGTGGCTGCACCAGGAATGCGCGGATGTCGCCTGTCACAGGGCAGTCAGACTCTTTCCTTGCATTTTTTTTGCCACCACACGAGGAAGGTGCTTTTGTCAGTGCTTCCATCAGTCTTCCTTTTGCTCCTTGGTGTCATCTTTCAGCAATGAGAACATTTAGCTCATTTCAGGCGCAGTCAGTGGATCTTTACATGGGCTGAGTCACCTGTCCTGTCAACACTCTGTGTTGTGCTACCTTCCATGGCTGCCTTTGTGCCTTTCCTACAAGTGCATGATTTTCCCTGACACCAAAAGTTTCTCCCTGCTGATGGGAGCTTTCCTGCCTCCTCTCCACTGCAGGTGTTTGCTTTTGTGTGCTGCTTGTCCTTCTTTGGTTCTACTTTCATTGCTGCAGTTTCACGGTGCTGCACCAGAGGGACCAAGGAACAACAGCATAAAACAGCCACATCTACACCATAAATTATAAACTAGACAGATTAAAATGGAATTCACCTCAGAGCTCAAATGCTGATAAATGTCTTGGACTCTTTTTTCTCAGGCTACAAATGTGTAGTTTGCATCACCCTTTCCCCCACAGCGTTAGGTCACTACTTGTACAGGTGCTCAAGGTGGCTCTGCCAGACCGCTTGGGAGGTGGAGTGTGTTGCCTGCCTATTTTCCAGAGATCAGAGATGCACGTGCAGACCATCATAGCACTTTAAGGTATTCAAATCCTGCTCTTGGGATGGTAATTTCCTGAACTGCTCTTACTCAACAGCCTGCAATCATCTCAGTTCTTCCTTTGTGTCAATTGAACAGTCATTTGGTGGCAATATTCTAATTTTTCATATTTACTTCTCTGGCTATTTACAGCAGAGAGATGTATTTACAGGCATGACTTGTCAGAAGCTCTGCCACATGAGCTTCATGTTCACCCACTAATATTGCATAGTGTCAATATCTCTGCCAGGCTTCTCAGTCTCTCTTCTTGAGGAAAATGACATTTTTTCACTTGTGCCTTAGCTCCCAAGATCATTTTGTCTTCTGATCTGACATTCATTTTCTCATCTTGCTTTTGCGTCTGGTACAAATACATTTAATTTTGCAGTTCTGCCTGGCATGAACATGACATGCATACAAAATCTCATCTCGTGAATTGACACTTGCTTTTCTCTTCTTTGCAATTCTGTAATTTTCCCTTTCATGATTTAAAGAATGTGTGATTGCTAAATGAGTTGTCTTCCATGTCCATCTGCTTCAGAACAGGAATTTGGTATGTCACTATGATTATTGTTTTCCCTGTTCCCACTCTATTGTTGCAATATGCATTCTAATTTTTGTGTTGTAGGAACTGACTCATATCTGATACCTCTGACAACATGTGCTGCTTTTCCTCATGGTCGTGTGGAGTATTGTATCTACTGAATCCATTTGCAGGTAATTCCAAAATAAATTCCTGTCAGTTAATAATGCCCTAACTGTTTCTGGTATAATCAGCTGCTGTGGAGATTCTGTATGTGTTCTCCTTTCTATAGACTACATTATCTCATAGATTCAAGTGTTCAGGCAGAATTAAACTTCATAGGAATAAAACTTCAACTCATTTGATCTGCTGTACTTTCAAGAATGAGAGGAACTTTTTCACAGCCTGGGCAACTCCCACCATGTGGGAGAAACTTAGTTTTGTTCTGGTTGCTTGCTTTGCAACAGGGCATAGCTTTCTTAACTCCTGAGAAATCATTGCTGTTCTTCCCATTGGGCTGGGCTCACTATCCAAGGGATTGGTGGAAATTTTAACAGTGATACAAGATCAGACCTTTTACAGTCTGGGGAGTGCCAGATTACACTTGATTATCTATTTGATTCCAGGTGCTATCTCTGTTGCATTTAGGAAAGGGGAATTCCAGCTATAACCTAGGCTTGACAGTCAGGTGTAGCTTCCTGAGATTGTTTCTGTCACACCTTGGAATTCCTCAGCTCTCTCCATGACATTTGCCTCATCTGCTGCAACTCAACTGAAGCTGCTCCAATATTGTCTATTCAAACATTTTCTCCTTGGCCTTCATAGCAGTCCACAGCAACTATTTCTGTATGTACTCAGCTAAATTTGTGAAGGCCAGATGCACTTCTGCCTTATGGGAACTGGAAACAAGCCAGACCCAGACAGATATGTCCACTCACATGGTCAGTCCCTGACTGTACTGACCAGGTGATAATTACTGCCTCTTACTTTGTCAACACTATGGCCAACAAGCCCTTTTCTCATTCAGTGTCTATCTATCATATTAGTATACTTCTAAGCTATCTCTATGTCAAGACCAGCTCGAAAAAAAATCTGCTTTCTTGTAAGTTTTTCCTGTTCTTGCTATTTTATCTCCCCCAAGAGCAGAGGGCCCAAGTGAGTTTCTCAGGCTTCTGAGCTGGTATCTGGCACCCACAATATCCCCATGGGCAGGAATTCACTTCCACGTTTGCTTTCCTCTACAAAAGGCCTGTGCACCTTCCTGGTATTTTCTCCTGCTTCTAGCTGTGGTAGCCACTTGGCAGACCTTTTTTTTCTAGCCGCATGAATTCATATTAGGACATCTGTAACTCCAATAATGTAATGCAGTGGCAGAAGACCTGTTCTCTAAAAATCCAGTGGACTCTCTACTGCAGCTGAGGTCCTCACATGCTAACAGATGAATTTCCTAGAAGTGATGGTAGCAGCTTTGTTCTCCATGTCAAGTCCCTTTCTTTTTCCACCCACACTCACCTATCCCAGCTAACTGGAGAATTCCCAGTACTGTGTCTACAATACCTACAGCTTTTCCAAGTTGTTTTTACATATAGAACAATAGGCAACAAAACTAGTAGGTCAGGTTGACTGGTTGGTTCTTTAGCTCTGAGGCTGACCTGCCCTCTTTTGCTTTGATTAAGTCATGTTGGCAGAGTGACTGAATAACTTGTCAGGCACTCCTGCAACCTGAACCCCAAGCTCACAAAAACGAAACGAAACCAAACCAAAAAGCCTGGGTATGTCTCTATAAAGCAAGGTAGGAAGGTACTGGAAGCTGTGCAGCTGCATTAACAGGTTGCTGTGACAAAGTTCACTTAGCTCTGCTGGCTGTATCTTTTCTGTCTGGCACTACATGATGACAAGAAAATTTCTTTGTCTTTCTGCTCAGTTTGGTCCTTCATAGACCAGCCTTGCTACGAAAGTCCACCCACATGAGTGGCATGGTATTGCAGGTTGTTCTGTGTCTGCTCCAAACAAACCACTGCCCTCTCAAAAGATGAAATTTGCATTTGAAACTAGATACTGTACAGTTTACAGCATATCTAATAACATGGTGCAGCAATTTTCGGGTAATTTGACAACACACTCCAGTGATTGCCGACGTATCTGCTGTCATGCTGTGGCACAAACTGCAACGGGAGTTTGGTAAGTACCACTGGGTTTTCTTACACCTCATGCTCCTACAGGAGGACAAGCCTGTCTTTCATTTTCTCTGCATTTTGCTTGTCCATTTGTCCTTCATGAAGACAAAGCCTAGCAGCTTTTTCTGCACAGGCTGTTGCTGAACTAAAGCCTTCAGACTTGTATCTGTGACAGCAACAAGGGAGGGTACTGCGCAGCACGATCCTGGCCCCACAGATCCAGGGACATTGCTACTGGCATTGACATGGAAAAGCAGAGATCAAGGACAGAAGATACGGCACAGTGTGCCTTGACCAAATGCAAGCTGTCATCAACTGCCCTAAAATCCCAGACCTTAGCACCATTTCCCCTCTGTGGGGCCATCGGGAGCAGGGAGACAACAAATGAGAGGTGGCAGCAAACAAGGAACCTGTGTGTTTGGGCAGAAGCCTATGGAGACACCCACAGCATGGGTATGGCAGGAACTCTTACTGATTATGTGGTGTTATTTATGTATCTTAACCCTATGGAAACAATGGACCAGCTCACTCCAAACCACTGATGCCAAAATAATTTCACTGCTGTTTTCTGAATCACCTTTCTTCTTGCTGGGTTTTAGCTAGTTACTTCTTTGGGGACCATCTAAAAATGTCATTTTTATTGGTTTTGATACACAAGTGAAAATTGCTTTTTACATCCTTCTCCCTTCCCAATTACCTTCAAAGCTGCTAAGCAGAAGTTTTTGAAAAGTGAGAAAGAAAAAGGAAGTCAGGATGTTCTTGTCTGTTCCTTCCACAGAATGTGCATTACTCTAATTCGCCTTGAAAAAGGCAGCAAATCAATCTGGAAAGCTCCATATGGGGAATTACAACTTCAAGAGTGCTTCTACCAGTGTCCTAGTGCTCTAACTGCAGCAGTTTTCATACCTTCTTCAAAACCTTGCTGCCTGCACTCTGGTCAGAAAAAAATTCCCACTGCTCCCTCTTCACCAGGTGAGCCCTCTCTTTTCTTCGAATGGATTGACTGACTATTGTTTAGTCCTCTGGCTTTGGAAGTGATGATTTTCATTCCTAGCTGCTGTTTACCCTCTTCATTTTGCCGACCTTCCTCCTCATTTAAAATGTAAAATACTTCAAATATCTAAGTTTTAAGTAAGTATTAGTTCTTATAAATTACCTTGCACAGGCTGTCTTCTAATCTTGCTGCTACTGTGCATATTTGGGGTACACAAGATTTCTAATATGTATTGACCATTAAGGCAGTCAAATCACAGAAATTAATCCCAAGAAGACTTTGTGAAAAAAAAAAAGTAGAAAAAAGCAACATCAAGAAAAGGGCCATACTGGATGCTGACATTAAGATTTGGTCATGCAGCTTCTCTGATGGAAATACATGTAGAAAGTGAGGATTGGAATTGGGTATTGAGCCTTTAGTAAGTGACCATCCCAGAGACGGGGACTGCTGCTTGTCAGCAAGAGCTTAGCTCACCAAGGCTTTTTTTTTAATGCCATGAAACTCATATATATATATAAATAACTTGTGCAAAGGGACTTTTCAGCCGTGACTATAGCAATCACTACAATATCTATTAGTCATAAAACAGTGGGAAAAAACCCACAGTAACACGAAACCACTTGGAATGCAAAGTTTAAGTGGTTATGTATTTAGGGAAAGCTGCCTCTTTCACTTCCATTCAGCAAACTCTTCAAAAGGAAAAAAAAGTTGAATCAGCCATCTCATTCAGAACAAATGTCTTCTTGAGGAAGATAATCAAGTAAATGGCTGGGTTTGGGATAAACATTCACTGTTAATATCATACCCACCATATTATGCAACACAGAGGGAAAACATAGGACAAGATGGAAAAGGGCTTTGTGCAGGTGGAACATGCATAACATGCCCTTACACTTTGCTCTAGTCCATTTTGTGTCACTGTCTTCAACAACCTATGGAGATAGTTCACAAGGTAAAATTACTTCCAATCACCTTCAAACCACCTTGGCTAAACAGGCCTGGTAAGTATCCCCAGTCAAAATGCTGTGGGGCAGTCAGCTGCTGGTGTCAGTTTTCCTGCTTTCCTTTCTTTCTTGATCCTGGCCCTTTGTTAGTATGAAAGCTAACATAGTAGTTAGTTTTGCTGTAGTCTACAGACAGCAGAAGACTTGGCCTGACTTTCAGGATCTTGAGAAATCAGCAGTTTCCACAGAGATGGCACGGAGGGCCCTACACTGCTGGAGGTGCTCCAGCATAACTTCAGGAACCACCATGTCACCTAAGCTCCCAAAGGGCAAATTCCCATTTGAGTTGAGGGGGAACTGGAAGCAACAATACCTAAGCACAGGTTTGAAAGGGACATGTATAAATAAGCAACATAATAATAAATAATAAAATAAGTAAAATAAGTAAAAAATAACATGTATAAGGTGCTCAGAATTTTTGTGGACAGACACTGTCTTCTTGTTCTGGATGTTACTAGCTCCCATTTCATGTGCTGTGTCTTCATATATAGCACAGATGCATGAAATTTAAAAAATGTTCCAGAATTGTAAAGTTGAGAGTAACAAATTTTGTAAGTCACCTAAACTCACTGCTTCTTTGAATTGCTTCTTTCTGCTCTAAGCTCTGTGCAGTTTGTACCCAAATACAGTGTTTTTCCAGTTTTGCCTTTGGGTGGATTTTTATTTTTATTTTTTTATAGGGAAATGCTCTGTAGTGACCTTAATAAATAAGAAACGGACACCTCTGTTACAAAAGGTCTCAAAAATTACATTGGAAAGTAAAAACTAAGCAGTTAAAATATGTTTTATACTCTTTCAGTGGTAATTGAGTACCACCCCTAAAACGATTGGAAAATCTCAGGAACAACTTGGCAACTATTTTCAGAGAGCTGAAATGAGCTTTGTGTGCTGAGATCATTAACAAGACCAAGAAAAAATGTATTCAGTGCAGTTTCCCATCTATAAGAATACTTTGCCTCTCCAGCAGTCTCCAGAGAAAGCCTCTGGCTGCTTCTTAAGGTCACCGAATCATTTCACTACAATAAATGATCTCGCTAGCTGGAAATGTTGGAAAGGCTCCCCGTGCCTCTGCGCGGCTGTATCTGAGTCACTTCAATCCCTGTGCTCATGAACGAGCATGCACCACACCCAGCCTGCCCTCTGCCCCTCTGTTTTCTTTGTCTTCCTTCATGTGCTTTTACTTTCATAACAGCATTAAACTGATAGAGATCTGTGTATTTTACAGGCTGTGGACAGAATGAGAATAGAGACCAAAAAAAAAAAAAAAAGAAAAGGCAAAGCCCCACCAAGCATGATTTGGACTCCTGATCTTGGGAGTCCTTAACTTTGCCACTTGTAGGTGATTACAGGAAGGAGTCAGCAATGTTCCCACGGGGCCGCGACAGAGCAGGAGGACAAAGTGTCCCAGGGCAGGAACAAAGCTGTCTTCCGCACCACTTGAAGCTTGGAGACATCAAGTATTGACAGTCAGGACTGAAAGGTGAGCCGGTTTAAGAGCAGGTGACATGCATGGTTTAGTACACCATGTAATCAGTAACAGAAGGAATTGTACGTCCCATCAGCCACAATTCTGTCACAAAGAGTGGCAACATCTCCCAGCTGTGATACAACAGAACTTGGATGAGGAAGACAAATGTATCTTTGATAAATCCCTTTATTTCCCTCAATAGGAGATGGCAGGCTGTTTCCTTGGAGAAACAAATTCCAAAAACATCACCTGCAAGCCCTTGGCAACATTTCTTCCCCTTATCCCCAAGTTTGTAAGACATTTCTCTTCCAGCTTTGCTCTCCAGTTCATGTTTATAACTTGCCTTTCTTTAAAGCTCAGTCCTGTATTAGACTGAATCGTTGTAGGAGATAGGAACAAATAAGCACCACTGAGTTACTAATAGGGTAGTTCAGTAGTATTGGTTAGAAAGCAAACTATCTCTCAGTCACTCTCAGAGTTCATCTATGCAAAGTTCCTATGTTACAAAGCTGTCACTGGGCTTCCACTGCAGCAACTCCTGTTTGGGCATGCTTGACTGGGTCGAAGATACTTCATTCCACTTTTTTGGAGTAGCAAAGATATCACAGTTGCTTTTCCCCCATAAACTAGATCTCAGATGGTTGTCTCCTCTGGCTTTCTACACTTCCACAATCACAGAATAATTTGGGATAAAGGGTCCCTCTGGAGATCACTTACCTCACAGCAAGGCTAACTTCATAGTTACAGCAGGATGCTCAGGGCCTGACCAGCTGAACATCTTCAAGGATGGAGAACCCACAGTCTCTCTGGAGAGCTTGTGCCGGAGTTTGACTACTCTCATTGTGAAGGATTTTTTTCCTTACATTTAATCTGAATTTTCCTCGCTGCAACTTACACATTTGTTCTTTCATTGTACCTCTTGATCTTTTGTGCCCCTGCTAGAAGATTCTTATCACTGTCCTTACCACCCTCAGGCAGCTGAGGAAGCAGTGAGGTGTCCCCCACTTTACTTTGCAGCTCCCTGAATCTCAGTGCTCTCTGGTAGACAAAGGATCCAGAAACACAGGTGCTTTGCCAAAAGACATCCTTGAAAGGTGAGAACAAATGAGTTTTCAAACATCTTAAGTATAAACAAGCCGCTTCCAAGTATCTCAAATTGCCTAACAGCCCAGTAGAGTCAGGAAAAAAGGTCACCCCACAGAACATTACTCAGCCTAACTGAATTAGAAGTTAAACATGGGATGCTGCTCTTACATATTCCATTTTCATGCTGCTAAAGACCCAGGTAGGATTTGATCTGGGATCTTTAGTTTCAAAGGACAAAAGAGTCAGGCCAGAGTGTCCTCTAATTTTGCATCTCTTCCTTTCCCCACCAGATTACAGTATTTTTAGAATGTGCTCAGTCTCCTTATGACCTGATTTCTTCACATTATACCATGAATGATTATCATATAACCTTTCCCTTGAGCGGAACATGCATCTCAACAGTCAGCAAACTTATTACGGTTCTGCAATGAAAACACACTTCTGGTCCAATCACAAATATGTTTCTAATCATTATTTCGAGAAAACCTTGCTTCACTGAAGCAATGTGATCTTTCAGCAGCTGATGTGACAAGGCTTGCTTTTACAGACAGCTGCTTTAGTATGACAAATATCAAGCAGGCTTCTGGACACATAAAACTCTATGTTTTCTTTCAATTTTACTTCTTGTAGGAGGGTATTTTTGTGTTGTTTCTCTATAGATCACTTTGACAGAAGCAAAGACATATTTTTTCCATAGGGAAAACTCCCATATTTTCAACAAAATAACTGAAAAATATCAGCTAAAATAAAGAGCAATTGTTGTGGTTAGACTTCTTTCTAGGAAAATTTCCCCGGTGCCAGCAGCAGGTGGGGGAGTGGTGATGGCCATGATGCGGCCCCAGGAGCAGGTGCAGCTGGGTGGCAGATGGCAGCCTATGGCTGGGGGTCCCTGCTGCCGCCCACCGTGCCCCAAGCTGAGTGAAGTCTCTGTGGTGACGGTGAGCAGCCTTTGCACCACGCCCTGAGCCTCGCAGAGCCCTGGCCCGGGGCAGTGCCACCTGGCATGGCCGGAGCGGCAGGCGGTCCCCCCCGTGACTCCCTCCCCTGGGTTGCAGCTACATGGAGCTGCCTGTCGTGGTGGTGGCACAGTCACAAGGGACTCACGGAATTTCTGCCATGTGACGGTCGATGGGAAAGCAGAAATGGAACTGCGCGGACATTGGGCGGACATTCGCACTTGCCCTCTCGGCACTGGGATGGGTAAGCGGCATGAGCTCTGGCTCTGGCTCTCAGTGGGAATGCAGTGAATGGTGTGACTTCTCTCCCTGGTGCTCTTTGTTCTCTCGTTTCTGGCTCTTGGCGCAAACACAAGGGCGATGTGTCCCCACTGCGGCATCCCGGTAACAGCTCTGCTACCACCACTGAACAGGAGCTTGGACCCCTCAGAAAGAAAGCTGCTGATTGCAAAGCTTTCTTCCCCCCTTTTCCACTGGAATGTTGGCGAGAAACACATCTGCCCCATAGCCTAGCTTGGACTGTGCTCCACCAGCTCTGTGGCTGCTGTCTTCTCGTGACCATGAGACTTGACAGAGACTTAAAAATTAACCCAAGCAGGAAAAGGCATTTCTTTTCATGTTCACTACAGGTTTTCAGGTGTTCCTGGAGATATTGTTTTGTGTTCTGTGTTTTTCTCATTTACATAGATATATATATATATAGTTAGTAAAAGAGCTGTTATTTGCTTTTCTATATTTTCTGGTCTTGTATTTTCAAATTTAATTCATACAATTGTCTTAAAACCAAGACAGCAATGAAATGTTGTCTTAAAGCCCCAGTGACACCTGGTGTTCAGGCAATGGATATGGTATTCCCTGGGGGAGGGTTCCCAAGGAACTTGTCAGACCACTGCCGTGGATGCATCTGAAGGGACAGTAATGCAGGAGTATCACTGAGGAGAGAGAGTGAAAACTCGCTTCCAGATACTGGCCATCTACATCTCCCTGAGGGGTGATCCAGCAGAACACAGTGCTGAGGATGGGCCCAGGAAGACCAGTGGGACTGAGGGGAGGAGGAAGACAAGCAACCCTTTTCCTTCCTCTTCCATTGCTCCCATACTGCACTGTATTTCAATTTTCCCCTGGATTAGTCTCAGCTTGTGCTGAGCTCCTACTGCCCAGGACAGAGGCCAGATACCAGAAGAGCTCCCACACAACCCACAGCTAGCCAAACTGCACAGTCTGAAAGGTGTCGAGGGTTAACATGGCCAGGAATATTTGTGGCACTTGTTTCAACATCTATTAGAATGCTATTCTTGCCTCTCTGACGACAACCTATTTCTCTTTCTATAGATATTTAAATGATTCTGCTCAACAAGAGCCATCAAGACTGGGGACAAGGATTATAAAATACAAAAGAGCTTTCAGTAAGCAAAACATTACCAGGTAGTCTAGTCCAGAAGGTGCTCCCAGCAAACAGCAACATCAGTATATGTGGTGAAAGTCCAGCTCCAGGTTTCTGTACAGACAAGAGGAAGAGATGCAGCAAGATAGCCAGTGGAACTGGTGATCATTTGACCCAGACTAACATCTTGAGAAGCAAAACCATGCCTAGATGGTGAATGTGGCCATTTGACATAAGGCCAAAGGAAGACCAGAGTAAAGACAGAGAACACATTTCTTAGTGATGCTTAAAGGAAACCTACTCTTGCATCAAGTTTGAGCTGCGGCTGCTCTGCAGAGAGCAGGACTGGTTTTGGTGTTCATCAAGCACCTTAGGCTGAGAGAGACAGTAACTACAGCCAATTAGAATTCTGATCTGGTGCTGTGTTCTCATCTGTGCAGAATCTCCCTTGCCTTGCTGAAAATGAGAGGAATTCAGTTCATATTCTCCAGTTTGTCTTCCTGTCCCTCTTTCTAAAACTACCATGAGAGCATCCTTCTTTCTTGCCTGCTAGAGTCTTTCCTCTCACTAGCTTTTTCTTCTGGCAGTTTGTGTGTGTTCTGCTTCCTGTGAATGTTTTCCTTTGATCTGTGTTTTCTCATTTTTAACTAACTAGCCTCCTGTTATTCTGAGATGTCAGAGCAAGGCAGATGCTTTCTTGTATAATACAAAAGAGCTACTGCCCTAGCACCACCCTTCATGGCCCTCTTCCATGGCCAGACATTTTGGGGCTTGATCAGCTAAATTTATCTAGTGTAAAGCACAATAAATACTGAATGCTATTAAATAATTACCAGTAATTTGTATGTGCTGGACAGCTGGTGATGTGTTATGTTAATAACCATTACAGGCTAAGCTTTAACATAAAAATACATTTGATTTGAGATTTTGGCTAAGTTTAATGAGTTTGTATTTTTTGTCTTCCCTGCTTAAACACATAAATTCACTTCTATCTATAAAATGCTCTGAAACAGCCCTGAGTACCAGGATACATAGATCTGCATTCTGATAATTTAAAAATACCCAGCTCTTGCTTTTTCACGAGAGCCAGCATTCCCAAGGTTATTTGTGCAATCAAGGTCTGATGCATCATAAAACCTATTATGTAGGATATGCTTGCTTTCAATCTCCTCCTCCTTTATGATCTCTGGTTTATTCTTGTATCTGCTATTCAAAATCAGTTATACTCTGATCATCTGTACTACTACTTCCACTACAGGTCAGGAGCTCTGTTTACCTAACACTTACCTTTCTGCCCAGACCTCCTCTTTTAAGAAGGGGCTAAACATGGTCTTTGAAGAACATGCTAGAGTGCAATCGCAAGTAAAAAATCTCTGGCTGTAAAATACGTATCACGATAGAAACATTGATTGCACTAAATATGGCATATTTGTCACTAGTGCCAGCTCCAGTTTTCTGTGAAATCCTCCTGGTTCCAGCTGTCACCTCACAGGTGCCGCCAGGAGAGGGCGGCGGCTCACAGCGCATCCCTTCGGGTGCACAGTCCTGTTATCCCTCCGACCTGGCTTCTGGTCCTGGATGCTCGCCGTGCTTACCGGGACTCACAGTCACCTCCTCTGCTTCTCCCTCTCAGCCGGAAAGGCTGACATCAGTCTTGGGTTTAACCAGACCTGACTACTGGAGGACTTGGTTTAAAATCCTAGTGCTTCCCTACACCATTCTTAGGCCTCCTTAAAATCATCTGCATAAGATGCTTCTGTGGATGCTGCTTAGAGCTGCTCTCTCCAATTTTGAGGCCAAAAGGCAAACCTTAACACAGTTGTGTTTGGGTTTTTTTGCTTGTTTTGTTTTAGTATTATTCTGGCGGGAACGTGTGGGGTTTGGTTGTGAGAGAATTGCAGGAGAGGTATTTGTTCTGTTGGTTTGGGACTTTTTTACTTCTACTTCATAAAGTAAAATCTCACATTCACCATAATTTTTTTCTGGCCAGATGGAGCCAGGTAGTTCGCCCCATACCTCTGGAGGTTTCTGAAGTCTTGTATGTTGCTCCTTTCTGACCCAATGAGAGTTAGTTTTTATTTATTCCAATTTTCCTGTTTTGCAAAGAAACTTTAGGCAAATACTGCATGTTGAAAAAATGTTGAGAAACTAAGCAGAGCATCCGTCACCAAAATGCCTGGTCTGGTTTCAGGAGTTCCTACTAATTTCAAAATCTACTTGTCCAGCTTTGTAACAGTGGAACTGAGCAGCAATTCTTCAATCTACTTAGCGTGGAAACCAGAGTCGGATGTAAAGATGACTTCTTAGCTCTTCATTTAAACTTCTGAGGACAGAAGGATCTTTTTCATGATGATTTCCAAAAATCTGTGCAAACAATTGTAAAAGGAAACACAGCTGATAATAGTTAGCCAATAATAGTTACGCCATCTGTATGCATGGGAGGTTTTTCCTGGTCTTTTCGGCAAACTCATCACTATTCTACTGAGCAAAAGTGCATTTGCATCGAAGATGTCTCAAGTCCCTACTAGCTCAGCACACCAAGAGCTGCTCTCACACTCCCTTCCAATTCCAAGTGCCGTGGGAAGCAAAGCAAATTGATAAATTAACAGATCTTTCAGAGAGGCAATCCTTTCTAAATATACAGAAAGATGTTAGAACTTAGACCTAGAAAGGCTCTGAAGCATAGACATTCTACTGCTTTTAAAGGAAGCAAGAAGCAAGGCAATTATGAAACTGCATAGGCTACAAATTTCTTTTTTTCATTTTATTTTCAAAAAGCTCCTATTTCTGCTAGGTGAGCTGAGATTCTGATTTCCTACAACAGCTGGTAAAATTGAATTAGTAGCATATAGTAAACATTTGGCTTCCAGTGGCAGACAGAGCAGTTGATGAAGACACGTTTCCCACTTGCTAAATGGGACAGAGACACCATATGTCTAATCAATTACATAAATAAACACAATTCCTTGCTTCAGTACCCGTGGAAGAAATTTCACTTCGTTTCACTTTAAATACTTTGATCAGGTAATTTATCACCACATAGCATTACCTCTGGTGCTGGCTAATCCTAGTGGAAACACTGAATATCTACTTAGATCCTGCCTAAGGCAGTAAAAGTGCAAGTGTGCCACAGGGGTTGTGCATTCCCTATCACACCAGCTCAGGAGCATCAAATGCAAAGGTGTAGACAACTCACATGAGATTGCATTTTTACATCAACAGATCTGGTTTCCTTCAAGTTTCACCTGCTCCCAAATGAAATGCAAAATCATACTGTTTGCATTTCTTGCTGTCGCATGACTGGACCATCCCTATTTAAAAAGCTGGTGCTCCAGCTGCTTCTGAAGTGTGTAGGACAATTCCTTTCATGAGGAAATTCAGGACCTTTCTGCTGAACATGGGCTTCCTTCACACACTGTGCCACTGCCACACGTTCCCTCAGCAAACAGGAGGTTCCTCCATTACCTTCAAAAACTTTCCAAGAATTATGGGCCAGATTCCTGGAAAAGGTGTTGCTTTAGCATGTATTAGACTTGGAAAAAAACAAGATAGATTTTTTTTATTATTGCTTCACTACAGGGAGAATGTTTTCCCAGACTACAAGATTTTCAGCTGCATCACGGTGTCCTTTGGGCTTTCTGGTGCCATGGTACCTTGTGGCCTTTGGTAGATCTTCCTTATAATCAAGGAAGCTGCTGTTTGATTTGTAAGGAGACAAAGTGCCCAAGTAACATGGGGTGATCTTGGCCACCTGCCAGTCAGCTATCCAGCTGCTCTCTCCCTCTCCTCAAAAGGATTTGCAATGGAAAGAAGATGAAAAGCTTGAGGTTTGAGATAAAGACAGGAAGGTCACTCAGCAATAATCATCATGGCTAAAACAGATTCTGAGAAAAATAATTGAATTTATTTCCAGTTAAAATAGAATTGAATGGTGAGAAACAAAAACTAAAACACCTTTTCCCTATTCCCTTCTTCCAAGGATGTTCCATTACTTCATTCTCTACCTCCTCCCTGTTCCAAGTGGTGTGGGGTGGTTGTGATCAGTCCATAGCAGCTCCTCTCTGCTCCTGCTTATGCATGCTCCAGTGTGGGTCCTTCCCATGGGCTGAAGTCCTTCAGGATAAACTTGCTCTGGCATGGGCTCCTCAGAAGTTGCAGTTCCTCCAGAGCATGTCCACTTGCTCCACCATGCAGTCCTCCATGGATATCTGTTTTGAGGTGGTCTTCTCCACAGGCTGCAGGGAAATCTACTCGAGCACCCAGTCACCTTCTCCCTCTCCTTTCTCCCCGACCCCGGTGTCTGCAGGGCTGTTCCTCACACTTTCATCCTCACTCCTCTCTCTCTAAAGGGCAATGTCTCACCCTTCCTTAAATATACTTTCACAGAGGCACCAACACCTGCTTTTTGCCAAAATGCAGAGTGGGACACGAGGGAGTCCCATACTGTGGTCCTACAAGCTTCAGAAGTGGCTAGTGCCCTGCCCTCAAGCAATCCCCTAGTCCCTCACAGGAGTCACTGGAAAAGCGCTCCAGAGTTGTATTCCAGTAACAAATTCCCCTATTTCTAGCCTAGGCCGATGCTTGTGTAGTTTATAACATTTTTTTTTGTGTCACACACTTAAAATAGCTCATTTTCCTTCATGCTGTCTACTGTTCATGATGTCTTTGTTGGCTGCAATTACATTCCTTCTAAACCCTGATTTTGCTAAATACTCATCTTGCAGGACTTCTCCATTTCTCTGACCACCCAAGTAGCTCTTACATACATCTTTTAGAATCAGTTTTCTTGAGAGCAGGCGTATTCATCAAAAGGAAGTCACATGAGACTCTAGCACATTCCTGTCACTTCCAGAAAAGCTGTGTTACATTTTTGGCTGTTTTCTTTTTATTCCTTGTACTCAACCATTCTTGTTTATTCCGAAACTTTCCATCGTACTCAGACTATCAAGTCTACCAGCTACTTTTCACATTCTTCCTATAGAAAAGATAGTATCTATATTATATATCCTTGAAACACAAAACATGTAACTCTCTTTCCTCCTTCTCCGCATCCCAGTTTGACTGATTTAAACAAAGCAAGCTTTTTTTTTTTTTATTGGACCTTTGTTTTCTTTTTCCTTGTTTCTATTTGAGATGATTTTAGCACCTTTCACTTAAAATCTAATGCCTCTACTACTGTCATGTCATGGGAACCCAGCTTCCCCTCCTCATCCAAATGTGTTCTACTGAAACTGAGCAACATATGGACCTTGTTTTGTATATTTATCTATTTAAATTAAATGGATTAAAAGTTGAAAATTGAATTCAAGTTTGCTTTATAAGCCAGTTCTTGAAACATCCTGATTATTACAACTAATCACCTTTGCTGGTTCAATAATTCTTGGCAAGAGGATGACAGTGACAATGTAAGTTAATCTTCTGTACTGATGCAACTCTGAGCCACATTTCCCTAACAGGAGATCTCTATTTTATCACTCCGTGCACTGCCCTGAGAGGATTCCCAGCAGAACCCATAGTCAAAGTAATTTGGCTTCCAATTTAATTTATACTTTTCTTCAGCATCCAGCTTTTACATCTTTTTGAATAATGCACACTTTTTAACAGTATACATTCAAGTCTCATGCAAGAGTATCAATTTACTCCTCAAGACAGCTATCCAGTATCAAAGGCAGAAGCAACTCCCAGAACCCATACCTCCATTAGGTATGGGCCTTTTGGGGGTTTATTTGCCACAGTTTTGGTGGTAAAAGTCCTATCAGAAGCTCCGATGCTTACATAGTATCTGCCTTGCATCAAATAAAATACACAATCAACTGCAAAGACTTCCAGAGTTGTTATCTGCTTTTCTTCTTCCTGTCAACTCAGGAATCCGTGTCTGAGTGATCCCAGTCCCAGAGGTGGCTTGCACATCTGTGAACACAGCATTTGGGTCTCTGCCCCAGGACCACCCTAAGAAAAGCTATGTGCTTAACATTTCTCTCTCCATCACTCAGGCTGTAGGGTCCAAGTACGAGGGGGGGATTTGGTCAGCTCAGGAGCTGTACAAGACCTTAACAGTTTGAAGCTTGGTCATTCACTCTGCAAATAGGTATTGAACTGTCTCATTCTCCTCATTCAACTTTACATGAAACCTCTCCATCCCATTGGCCACAGTTAAGTCTTTTTTCATCTCTCCAGCCTTTACAACGCAGAAAGAATCTTAGACAGAAAGAATTCTAGGATTCTTTCATAATCCCAAGCACCAACCACAGCTCTATCTGTTAGGAAAACTGAAAGTGATCAGTGAATTGAGGCAATCCAAAGGCTGTTACTTGTCCCAGGGTAGGTAATGCACAGGAAGCTCAGCCAGGTGATCAGACCCAAGGTTCCTACCTTAGTCCATCAGTTATGGGAAGGTGGTGCCTGGTCTAACCCATACAGACCATCTCAGACACTTTTCAGTTGCTGCCAAGAGTGCAGAAGATAGCCAGGAACCACAATCTTCTCTGTGCAGATGTGAACACTACTGGTGCTACACATTCTCCCAAGATCACATCTGTCAGTTTTGGACAAAGTCAGTGGGTCTACATAGTGCAAAACAATGATAAAGCCACCATGTTTTGCCACTGACCTTGAAGGCGAGGCTTGGAGTGCACCAGCCCAGTCACCACTGGCACATGGGGGAAGGCCAGGTTGGTCCTGTGGCTTCTGCCTTCTAAGTGCTTCCTGTACCCAAAGAACTGCACCTTACTGAGCCTTACTTAGAGAAATACTCAATTTCAAATTTGAATTGGCATGTGAAGAAGAGGAAACTCTCTTAGCAACCATCTCAGGCATTCAGAGCAACCTTCCAGAGACCAGCGTAGCATGAAACCTGAGCCCTTCACACAAAGTGTAAAACCCATTTCCCTGGTCTATGATTCTTAAGAGCCTGCAAGTGAGAAGCAGACAGCTATGTAAGTAGTTCTGTTTTACCAAGTCCATCACCAGCCTACCTGGGATTGTTGCAGTATCCTGATTAACACTTAAGTTAGAGAGGGCTCCAATACACCACTTAAGTGCAAGGGAAGGTATAAGGAAATTGCAAAAATGCTCCCATTCTAGAGAGGTATTATTCCCATTTTACAGACAGGATAGCTGGGGCAGAAAGTCCCTCTCAGACACATCAAGCTTTGCTCCTGGCACTCATCATCTTGGAACTACTTGAACTGCTCTGCCTTCAGTGAGTCAGTAATCCCAGCAAGAGATTTGATCTATCACATGGACCAGCAAGGGAAGGGAACAGTGTTCAGTAACAGCCAAGGATTTCTGTAAAGAATTCGTTACTGAATCTCTGAATATCTGCAGCTGTTCTTCCATCATGGTAGCTCCTACTTGGCCTGACACAGGATGGGGCGATGCATTAAATCTGTACAAACCCACAGAATTCAGGCAGAGATCATCAAAAGTGTTTTAATGATTAAACCATGTCAAACATTAACAATGAAGTATATTCAGACGAGCCAAGAGTTTATTTCTAGCACATTTAGACAGCCTATTTTGAACATTATAGCTGCTGTACTGAGCTATGTAAAGACTCTGCAAACCAGTACCTAGAAATGAAGACACACGCACAAGCTTTGATAATGTAAACATAAAAGACACTGTCTCCTTCAAAACAAGGAATGAAAACCCACAAGGCTAGTAGGAGAACTTATTAATTCCTTAAGAGATGTGCAAAAATTTTAAAAAAGATTTAAAAACAATTAAACATGTTAAAACTGGCATTCATATAAATATCAAAAAAACAAATAGTTAAACTTGAGCAATGACCAGCAGAATGTCTTGCACAATTCAATTTTTCAGAGCTTAATGAATAAAATATTCATAAGCCAAACTCCACCATAGCAGATACCAGAATACCAGCAACAGATACTGGCTTTGCAACCGACTCCTCGTATGTGCAAGGCAAGATTTTACAAGAAGGAGTAACTTTAACCAGCACTCAAACCAAATCCTCAGATAACAAGCCAAAACATTACCAGTGATATACACAACTCACATTACAGAAACAGACATTTCCAGCACATTTCAGTAACATTTAAAAAACATTAGGTATGACTTAAACTCTTTAAACTTGCTTGTTTGGGAAAAAAAAAAAACACCTTTGTGTTAGGCACATTTTAAAAGTGAACATATGCTACATGAAAAACAGTTCAAATACCAACTTAAATACAGACAACTCCATCAGAAAAGCATCTTTCTGTCTCCACTTTTAAATATGCTTTTGGATATGTCACAGACTTAAACAGTAGCCGCTAAAATGTGGATATGGCTATGGTAGTAACACTTGAAACTCTGCCAGTTTCATATTAAAAACCACTCTTCATTTAGCATTTAAGAATTCTCAGAAATAGCAAAAAAAAAAGAAACAAAAAGAGAAAAGAATAGATGGGTCCACCCTGTATATGCTCTAAACCTTAGAGACAATATTTAAATCTTACTGGACTGTGTAAGTGCCAATTACTTTTACACCAGTGACATACTTCAAATAAAAAAATAAGATCTATTAAAAAGGTAAAATAACTTTTCCATCTGGTTTGTGACTGTTTAGTCAATTAAAGCCAAATATACAAAACTAAATGTGCCATTTCCAATTTCACTGTATCAAGTAAGAGATACGTAACATCGTGTATCACATACAGAACAGTAAAATGATCAATGGTTTCTTCTAAATGACTTTTTAATAAAAAGTCAGTCAACTGAAAGGTTGAAACATACCCTAATTTTTAAGCCAGTAATAAGCTTTGGGCCCTGCTTTTTAATTTAAGGCATGTGTGTTTATCTACTGAAACCAGCATCATACAAATTACCTCTACAATCACATGCATGATCTATAGTAAAAAAAATGGAGGTTTAGATTACAGTGTTTTCAAATTGTGAATCATAATTCAGCACCTATCATATTGACTAGTAAGGCAACAGCAGTGTTGGATAATATGATAATACTCCCTTCCACAGTCTATAGCAGGGTCAGTGACAGCCCAGAATTATTTTTAAACTTTAGCCTACTTTTATGTTCTGTATAGTTTCTAGGGTGTTTGCACTGGTTAAGTCCTACATAAATCACACTATTCTAGGCAGGAATAGTTACAGTAGCCATTAGAGTATTAGTGCACAACTCTCATTGTGCTTACAATCAGATGATTTTGTTGTTGGGGTTATCAAAATGGTTTTTCAGTTTGGTCTTCAATCCTTCCTTTGTTTCCTTTGTTTCACATTGTTCTCAAGGGAAGAAAAGCTGTTTGTGTACCCGTTCACAGTGGCCGTAGAGCCATTCTGATACTCTTTCCTCCTCGAGGATGCCTTCTTGTTGTAAGTCTAGAATATATGGAAAGACACATGGTTTTGCTTAATTAGATATAAATAACCACTTCCTCATAGTACCTCTAGAAACACAAAAATAACTTACATTCATAATTTTTAAAGACCTTGTGCCAGTGGTAGAGTCTAACAAGCTCTACCACTTTTTCTGTATGAGACTATACTATGCCTTTCATTCATCACAGCAAGAAAATTAGTTCACTTGAAAAAGTCTTGGCAGTAGTGTTATGTTAATTGTAAATTAGAAACAAGGGAAGTGAACTTATGAGCAGACTGTGGCATAAGAATATACTCAAAACAACAAGTGAGGAAGGAGGTTTGAGACACTGCAGGTGACAGTACGTTGCACAAAGCCAGAACAAGAAGTAGGTAAACAAGAACAATAAGGGAAGTTGAGAGATAGAAATATGAAAGGAATTTCCACTGGCCAGCACGAGAATCAAAAACTAACAGGATCAGGGGTACTCTGTCTAAACAAATTTGACAGTGAAAAAATATGCATTAACTAGTTTTTTCCAAAGGGGCTCAGTTGCCTGACAAAAGCACATTTCCCAGAATTTCTGTGTGTGAAAGAAAGTTAAATGGTTAAAAGTTAAAATATGAGTAAAACTGATGAAGTAAGTTGAGTAATATTTGGAATATACTACACTGTTTAATTACCATGTTCATATGCAGCAAGTGATAGGAATCATAGGACTAATTTTAAGAAGTATCAAAAGATCAGATGGGGAAGCCTGCAGTGTTTCCCCCCATGAATCATTCTTACCAGAACAAAAACGCTCAAAACTTTCAAAAGACTAAAAACGTAACAGATTTTGCTTGTTTGGGGGCAGCAGGCTGTGTTGGTTTGATTTTCTGAAGATGGGTATATCTTTATACAGAACCCAATCATGGACTACTCAGGAAAACACACACCAAGTCTGGATCTGTTCAGACATGAAATCAGCTTAGTAGAAACACAACTCAAAACATTGATTTTCCTACGAAAATTCCAAAACACAAACAAATATTTGTAAAGGTGAACCAGAACCAGACTTCTGTATGTTGTGAGTTTAGGAAGTTTCCCTGGATATAAAACAAGCACTTCCCCTCGTAAAAGCAGTAATGAACAATTCCTTCAGGTGCTTCATAGGTTCACATGCTGCTGGTTTTTTCAGACTGGAAAGCTGCTTCTTACATAAAGCTCTTCCTCTCCCTTATCTGCAGTTAAAATTGCACTAGTAAGCCACTTTTTTGTGCCACTCTGCTTACTGAAGTTACTAATTGTTCTAAATTACAGATACAAAACATCAGAAGTTTGGAAAGTGGAGAGTAGATCAACAAGTGTAGTACTTCAAGAACATATGCACGGAAGATAGCAAAAAGACATTTCAAGCATATCTTTTTGTAAAAAGCTTTCCAATGAGATACAGCCAGCAGAATGCTAAAGAGTTGGCAAGTGTTACTTTTACCTGAATATAGAAATTTGTGAAGAGGATAATCAAAGAAATCATGTAAGAAATTTGAAAATACAGCCATCCCTGAGGAAATGCACATGGCCAAACAACACCACAGCTGGTCTGGAAGATTGTCAGGACGAACTGAATCTGAGGAGAGAGAAAAGAAAAAAAGAGAAATGGAGCACGCTAATGAAAGGAGGAAAAATCCCATTAGTGACCAAGATCTCAACAGTTATTTCCTAAACAAGTAAATAGTATATAATATTGTGTGTTTAACAAGTTTATCTTCTCTGTAAACCTGAGTTAGCCTGACATTCAGGTTGTGGTATTCTGTTCTTTAAGCATGTTTATTTGATTAATAATATTCAATTTTAGAACAGTAGAGAAAGTAATGTAGAATTGACTTATAAATATCCTAAAGAACAAGACCACCTTCTTCCTAGTGAGACTTCAATGGGGTTTGACTCTACCATCCCCTAACGAAAGAGATCTCCTTCAGCTGCAAAAGATTTGGGGTCACTTGGTCTACACACAGACCCTGCAATCCACTCACACAGACAGGAACTGTCTGACATAGGGCTCTAGTGGAAGAATTTTTGTGCTAAAGGCTGCAGGGAAGATGGGGAGTCAGGGAGGAAGATTGGGGTTCAATTATCTACAATTATCTCTTTTGGAAAAACGGAGTTTGGACTTAAATGCTGCAGAGGGCCTTAGGCAAAATTCATCCTTACATGAAGGCTACCAGATTAGGGAATGTTTATTTAAAAAGGGAAAGACTGTTCTGCTCTGCTATTTTGCTGCCCTAACAGCTATGCATGAAGAGCAGGCAAGGAAATGAAAGCAGCTATGACAATAGCCAGGGGAGCAACTGAAGCACTGAGACACTGCACTCTGTAGCCCTTGAACAACTAGAATGAAGAATAGAGCCTAAATCTGGAAGGAAAAACAAAAACAAACCCTAAACCAAGGCAACTCCACACAATCTCTCCCATTNCCCCAAAACCCCCCAAAAAAAAAAAAAAAAAAAAAGAGCCCAGCTACAACACTTAGCCATTCTTCAGGAAGGCGAGTGCTAAAAAAATAAAGATGTTTGAGAATCAACACTCTTGAACTGCTGGCAGCAAATGTTATTAATCATCACCAGCAAATGTTACTAACAATATTTACAACTCTGAGAGGGTGTTAAGGGAGGATGGGTGAGGGACAGAAAACAAAAAATTCTATCTCTAGGCTTCAGTTTCCTTCCCTACAAAATGGGGAAGATGCAATGCTAATGCACATTTCCCTGTGGTGTTCTGACATGTACCCATTCAAACCTGGTTCTTGACACTACATGTGTCACATTGCTTAATTTCACTGCTCTTTTCACCTCCAGTACACAGCATTAAGGCTTCATCATTGCATACAGGGGAAATAATGCAAACGGATACAAGGAGTCCAACAGAACTACAAGGGAAAAAAAATCTGCTCATTTAAAGTGCAGAAAGAGCAGAAATATTGAATAGTTTTTAATAAACCATTTGCAACTGCATGCAAAAGTGAGACAGAAAAGGCATTGTCCCACAGGACTAGAATGGGTCTTGTTAGCTGTGGACTGCATTGCACTCGGTTTCTGGTCTGTCATCAGCCTGACCAACCAAGCATAGAGAAGAGCAAGTCAGCTCAAGTGGGCTTGGAAGAAAAACTTCGCCCTCCTCCCTGGCTGAGTCCCAAGAAACCCAGCACTGCAACTCCCAAATACATCTAGCCATGCAGCATGGTGAAGTGAAGAAAGATCCCACAGATCTCGGCACTGATTCATGGACAGCTCTCCACTGTCCTGAAAACAGAGAAAATGGATGTGCAGGAGCTGGATTTCTAAGGTGATTTAATCATTACAAGATGTAGAAGGTACTAGCCCTCATTCTCCCTTTTTCTACCCCCTGCCAAAATTTCCTAACTCAGTAAAGACAAAAGCACCTCACCACGAGTACAAGAACCTGCTGAAGCACTGAAGAGCAAATCACTCACCAGCTGCCCCTGAGTGATGTACTTCTTCCACCACAGATAAGGACGCATTGCTGGAACAGCAGACAATCCATAGTAGGAGTACATGAGGACATGGATAAAGCTGTTCAGTGTGGCACCAAAGTAAGCTAAAAAAAGGGCAAGGGAAAAAGAAAGTACACCACATTATTAGGACGGAACATGCTGTTTCATGGAACCTACAAAAATAACAAGTACAAAATGTTACTATTTAAAATATGATTTCTCTTAAAAGTAAAGCAAGAGGGTTTTTTTTTTCACTTTGATTTTTATTCTGCTCACTCAATAGAATAGCTGAGCTGCTTTGCAGCTGTGCACTTTACACCAGCCTTCTGGTTTGTTTCCTTGAGTCACTCTTTTTCACATCTACATTATGGTTTCTCAAGGGAACTGAGGAAGCTGATGAAAAAGAGGCACACTCAACAATTGATGGCTACACCCAACTACTTTTAGGCTTATTTCACTTCCTGCCATGCAGAAGCCTATTTTGTTATTTATAACCAAAAGCAACAGATAAAACTACAAGTTACCCATTTTATGTGTCCTTGTTTACAGCACGATTATTCATTAAAGAAACTTTTAGCTTAGCATTGAACTGCACAAAACTGTGATGACCAAGCAGAACAAAAAGCTTGGAAGAAAAACACAGCAGAAGATCTAACATAAAAGTACTTTCAAGACCACACAGACACAAGATGCACTCTAAGTGTCTGCAGTTTTGACTGCTATATAAACAGGGATTGACTTCCTTGGAGGAGAATATGTTTCCAGATGCACACTTTTTATAAGTTCAGCATTACTCACTGTTGTGCTGACAACACAAAACAAATACAAGTTTCTATGTTGTTTGGCTCAGAGAGCAGACTCCTGAGGAATGCAGCCTCTTGGTCTGCACTGCACTGGATTTGCAAGGGTTTCTCTTGGAGGGAGTGTTCAACAAAGCCAGTACCTATAAGCTGCACATCTGAACCACAACTAAGTCATGCTAATGCAGTTAGGAAACTAGATGCCAGCTAAATGCAATGAAAGTAGAAAATCAAAGCCAGTTTGCCAGAGGTTAGCAGGATTTAGACAAGAAAAACATGTAAATCTTCCACTTAAGATGTATTCAGTCATGTTCATTGGCACTCAGGGAACACGATTTTAATTGAAATCATTTGTTATTGCTAGTGGTATAATGTGATTAAGTTAAGAAAGTAACATTTCAAGTGAACTTGACAGATTCAAGGACAAGAGTCACTATAAGCTGTCTTGCAGCTGAAACAAGCTTCTGGTCCTGATTTCAAAGAGAGTATTGTTTCATTAGAGGATCTGCAACTACCACAAAAACAGAGAAAGCAACATTGATGCATATCTGACCCAGGTTACTGCAGCTGAAAGATGCCACACTGCCACACAAATCCTTCAAACTACATAGACATTCCTTTTCTAGATGCTGTGCTGGCAGCTTAATTCCTGCAACTACCTGCAATAGTTGCAGTTCAGCAAGTCAGCTTAATATGGGACAGAACAAATCCTCCAGCTGAAGGTACCTGAGATGTTTGACCAAAACAAAACCAAAATGAAGCCCGTGTAGCAGATGTTCTCCACCATAACCCAGTACTTACAGTGACCACAAGGCACCCAGTTCATAACAAACCACCAGATGTTCAGCATCGTTGCATGGTGGTAGACATGCAGAACAGTGATTTGATGATTATTTTTCCTCAAAATGAAAAAGAAGGTATCCATGAACTCAATGAGTTTGGAGAAATAGTACCACCAGAGGACACGTATGATCTAGAAAGGAGGAAACAAGTTTTAGAAGCACTGCACTTTGTGGAGACTTCCAACCCTTCTGCTATCTAAGCAATTAAAATCCAGATTCTGCCCTGTACTACTTGAAGACACTGCTGAGATCGTCTGTAATGCTTCTGCCTCAGGCCTCTCTGTAGGACATCTAGGCACAAACCCACAGCTACAGCTGAAAACAGGATGACAAAGACTGTTTTATGAGGCTGTTGCTGTGTACCTGTGGTGTCCTGGGAGAAACAAGAAAATATTTAACCAGAGCTGATCCTACAGTGCTCTCTGTAAAGGAGAGATCAGAAGTATGACCAAAAGAAATCATTATCATATCTCAGAAGAGAAGGGGAGTCACAACACACAGTGGTTGGACACAGTCTGAACACCAGGTCCTTGTTTTTTGACCTGGGAACACTTGAAAAGTTATGCATAATTACTCACCAAAATACCAACCATGAATATATTGTACGTTGACTATTATATTTGACAGTGCATTGTCCATTGTATTGCAAAAGGAGGAAAAAATCACTAAGCAAAATCTGCATAACCGAAACTGTTCCGTTCTTCACTTACACTCAAGTGGACAATTTGAAAGTTACCAGCTATTAGTCTCAATTATTGTACCTTCATATCAGCTTCTCCTCCACTGTGTGTATCCTGACAGAAGAAATTGTATCCTCCTTCCAATACTCCTGTCAGCAGCTGAGCAAATAAAAAAACCAAAAGTGTTACTTGGGGATAAGGCTGAACTCCACAGCACCTCTAAACCCCCACAGTGGCTCTGCCCAGACATCTGGTGTTGAGAGACTCATGGGTACCCAAGTGTGGCACGAGATTGAATTCAAGCTCCAAACAGTGATCCAATCATAGTGGAACATGAATTAACAAATTCTCCCAGCTGTGGTATATTGGAAGAGAAATAGGAGGTAGCATCTTATTCCCACTTATCCCACACAGATGCTCAGGAATCTTCTTCTTGGCTGATGGTGTCATTGTTGGAGAAAGCAAATGACCAAAGTAAAGTAGATGTATTTTTCTTCTGACTATTTTTGGAAATAAAAAGTTGTATTTTTAGGAAATTTTATACACAGAAAAATGACCACTGCCTGCCTGACTTCCTGGCATAACAAGTAACATCTCAAACATAAGGGAATTACTTTTAATAAGAGCAATGACCAGCTATTAGTCATGAGAGGATGACGGGGTGCTTGTTGCAGCAGGGTTGGCTGAAATCTCTGGAGAATCAATATGCAAGCTGGATGTTCACATCACATCCTTTCATGGGTGGGAGATGGAGGACAGGTTGAGGGTGGAATAGGAGGGAGCAGGTGCAAAGACACAAGCAAGCTCTCCCTTAATACCTCAGGAGAAGGGATCACTGTGTTTTTCCTCTTGAGAGTAGAATAAAGACAGGAGTAACAATTTTAGATAACTCCTAAGTGAAAAAAAGAATTGCTAGCTATCAAAAAAACTATTTGAAAGGCAGGGACAGATATTCTGCACAAGAAGGTTGTCCATTTTTGGCCTTATCTATGGTCCTGCAGGATAAAAAACAGCTTTGCAAAGCTACTGTGGAAACACATTGTACCATAAGTCATTTTAAATGATCATTTGATTAAAGGACTACAAAAACTATTATGACTAAATGCTGCTCAGAACTGTGAATAGGAAGCCAATTTTAAAAGGTACAATAAAGATTATCACTTAAATGATCTACCTTTCCCTAATGTTATTTCTTTCATGCCTCATTTTCCCCCTAAATTAGCTTTTAAAATACAGTCAGCTCGGGTCATTATTTCTGACCTCTAGAGATAGAATTATTACCTCTATTTAGGGGGGAAAAAATACATCTAATTATAAAATACAGACTTGTAATTATTTCTTGTATTAGAGATAAATCAACAGCACCCAGCCACCACGAGAGCAGGGCAGCCGTGCACATCAACAGCAGATCTGGGCTGTTTCTCTACCCAGGCAGCAAAGGGAAGGCAGTGATGGAAGGACTCCTCTCCTGGCTGTAAGGCAGGCACAGCTGGGCAAAGGACACCAGTTTAAGAGTGGTACCTTGCTTAAGGACCAGCTATGTCCCAGAACAAGCTTTGCACCAAGTCACTCCAGGGCACTGAGGCAAAGACTGTGTGGCTTTGCAAGTGCCCGCCAGTCCCTCAGACAGAAGATCACATTGTGCTGTGATCATGCTGTTAAGAGCTTACAGATGTTTTCATACAGTTCTCATAGTTCAAGAAAGTGTTAGGAATAAAAGGATAATCACACTGTTTATGCTATAATTAATCCAAACAGCATCCATCACTAACGCTGCACTCCACAAACTTCTCCTAAGTAAAGGAAGCACAGTGAAACCCAAACTGCTTTCCCTGCAAGCAACACAGGTTCACCACCTAAAGCATAGCACAACCATAGGTGTCTGCATGGATCCCACCTCTTTGAAGGGAACACCAACAGTGTGGCTACAGACAGTAGCTTCAGCTAAACCTGAATACTCCCTTGTTTCTAAAAGAACATTATATACTAGGAGCTGTAAAACTCTCGCAGCCACAGGGGTTTAAGAGATAGAAGCAAAGCAACATTTGTAGAAAATGCTAACATCTTTTATCACATAAGTAGTTGGTATGGTTACAAAAATAATTTAATCCCTCCCTTTCCAGAAGAAATTAATTGGTAAAAAGCTGCTACAGCTGCCCACAAACTGCTGTTGCCGCCCACAAGCCTTGGTCAGTGCAATATACAACACATGAATAATCCTTTTCCTGAGTTACCCAGCTGCTCCTTTGTCTGGCATCACTATTTCTTGCACCCATAATATTTTCGGCACATGCTGGAAGGCTTCAGAAAACAAAACCAATGAGTCACTCTGAGACACGACCATGAATGGCTCCCAAATGGCTCCATTAAGCACAGGTGTACAGCCCCAAGAAGCTGCTTACCTGCCACCACAACAGGTGGTAGTCAGAAGGGGGGGGTCAGAAAGTGCCAGCTACTGCATTCAAATCCTTGCTCATGCTTGTTATGGTCTGCTCCCTGGATGGCCATAGTTTCCAAGTCCTTCTTACAGTCACTGTACAGCAGGTTTGAGATCTGCCCAACAACAGGCTGGTGGCCTTCAGACAACCTTTCCCTGCCTGCTGTCCCTCGGAAGTCCTTCATCTTCAGGTTGGCAGGAGCCTAGGCTTGCTAACAACACTGCAAAAGCACAGGCATCCCTTCTCTCAAGAAATTAACCTGTCCAGAAAAGGCCAACTATAACCATTTTCACCAGAGTACATGCTTTCTAAATAGAACAAAAAGAGACAGCTCCTTCATAAGCCAATTAAAATGGTACTCAAAGTCAATGTCAAGTCCCTCAGCTCAGGGGAAAACCCAGCAGCACAAAGTTGCTTTTGTACTCAAGCAACTCACACTTTCTTCCCCTGCACTGAAATTTTCTTTTTTTCCATATTGCTTCATTTTGTAATTCTGCTGCTGAATTCTTTAAAATGCTGTGGCATGTCCTTTTTTATCAACTCTGCTATCAAAATAAACTATCACACTAACGCCAGTCTGACTGGACTGTGGGAGAGGCACTACTGGGGAGGATTTTGTTTTTTCCCGTGATAAAACTGAAGTCTGAGACTCGCTGGAGAGGGGCAGATAAGGGACCCAGCACTGCATCACGCTGTCAAGGCATGATGGGTTTATGAGCTTCAAAACAGAGTGAGATTAAAGAGAAAGAGAAGTTCACGTCTGATCAAAGCAAGCAAATGCATTCAGAGATATGGAATTTTATCTTTACATGAACGCAGTCACTCCAGGACAGAGACAAGAGCTTAAGGATGGTAGAGAATAAAAGGGGAGAGAAAAGAGCAGCCCAGCTGCCACTCGTGGCTCACGTGTCAAGGCACCTCTTCACAGAGTCCTCTCCTTCCTAAAACAGGGTGCAGCTCTGACGCTGCTTTTCCTACAGTATATGCAACACCTCCCTCATCAGGAAAATCCAAGACATTTCTCAGATTCAGTAGGGAATTAATTTTTCTGACGAAGAAAAAGACAGTAAAGAGACCACTTAAGAAAGTGAGCCCTCATCACTGACCAGTTTTCTCTAATGTAAGCCTGGGTGGTCCCGATCACTTGGCTAGTTCTGCTAACAAACACCCCCAAAATAACATGTAACTGGGGTAGCTGGCACTCTCCCTTCTTTGCTAATTTACCTGGCTGAGATTTGATCAAAGGCACAGGCCCTACTCACAGCTTTGCAGGACAACTTGATTCAAGATCCTAGCACAGCAGCGACACAGGCGGACGCAGTGCTGCCTCTGCTGTTCCAACTGCTCCCACGCCCCTTCCGACACAGCTGTGCCAGGTGAGCAGCCCATCTCCTACAACCCCTCTGCTGGCTGCCCCACCACACACCTCCTCCACCATACAGGAGGCCACCTCTTACCTAACATAGGAGCATTATTTCTCCTCAACACCCAAGCACTGTTGATTTTTACAGAATACAACATTGTTTGTCCCTAAAGAACATTCTGCCCTCCTGAAGTATGGGAGTGAGAAGTCAGCCTGGACTCTCCCACTCCCCTAAATCTGCTTTGCCTTTTATACTGTCTGGGACAAATGCAATCCACTACTCTGTTGTGGTAGTACCAAACACCCAAATAAGTTATAGCAAGTACATATAGAAACTATTAGGAATTCCAAATAAGAGGTTTAGGATTTCTTGTGGTTTAAGAACAAGGGTATACTATTTTATACCAGTAGGCCAAATGGTGCAAGTACACCTAGTATTACACAAACCCTCCAATGCAAAATTCCCCCACATTATCGCTTACAAACACTCAGATGTAGGTGTCAGAAAACCAAGCAGGTCATCCTACTCATCCTACCTGGGAGGATGCCTCACTTTGACATCTTGTTTTGGTCATATAATATATAAACCGTGATGCTATGAATCATGACCAGAATCACCACAGCTATAACTCGGGAAAAACTCCAAAGCAGGTCTTAGGTGTATTGTATACAAGCTATTAAAGCAACTTCTTTTCAGACAGGCTACTAAACAAGTTCAAAAATGGTGACATTTTACGACTTTCCTCACAGTAGGACTGAAAAACTTTAATCCAACTGAAAATCAAAATGACAACAAGAAAAAGAACAGGGAGTTACATAAACTTTTTGAATGCTGCTCATCAACATTTTATCTTAAAAGTGAGTAAGTGTACTATGAAGTGCTACTGATACACACCTAATCCTTTAAAGCCAAATTTCCAAGACGAAAGAGATCCGAGCAAGGGTATCACCTGCTGCACACCAACAGAGATAATTATGTAGGCACTTCAGCTGAAGAACACACCTAGAGGTGCAAGAATCCAATTTTTTCCCTAGCCCCTTCAGCTCTCTCTCTGCAAACACCAAGCACTGTGGTGTTATGTCAGCACGAGACTCTGCTTTCCAGAATTTTTATGGGATCAGTACCTTGTTGCAGAGCATTGCTTGCCCTCACATCCAGCTGGTAAATGCTGCCAACCACATTTCACTGCAACTATCATGAGTTTAATAGTCTTCATAATGCTCTAGCATCATGTCTGCCCATTTATAAGAAGAAGGTGTGTTTACAACAATACTAATGAACACTTCCATATGGACAGTGTTAGATTAAGAGTAACACTCGCTTTGATGTAAAGCATTTCATTATATAGGAAGGAGGAGTCTTAATAATCACTGTATTTTAGTTGTCTCATTGCTTCACAATATAAAAGCTATTCATCTGGTTACAAGTATGAGGACTTCTTTGGCATGGAATAAACAGTCCTTTCTTGGTAACCAGTTCATTGTTAGCAAAAAAAAGGCATTTATAAGATAAACAGTTCAGATATTTTCTCTTGTTTAAATTTATCAGCAGGTTTTGTAACATGGCAGAATATTACAGTAATTTGGAAACTATGGGTATTATTCCAAGTATTCAAGGAAAAAAGACTGGCTATCCTGAGAGTTTTATCTGGTACAACTGAGGAAAAGCCTACACTTGTAAACCCTCAGTAACATAACTGGAGGTTAAAACAATGGATTGTTATATAATCGTAAATAATATCTGCATAAAATAATGCAAATGTACACTGAAGTCCACATTAACACTAAGTTTAGACAAGTTAAATAGATCAACACACAATTTTTTCTGGATTATAACATTCTGACAGGGAAGTAGAAATGTAAGCTCATCAAGAACACAAGTTGTTCCAAGAACCTACTGAATCTGAAACTGCTTCCAACTGAACAATTAGGTATCAAAGTTCTTAATAAACCAACTCAGTAATTTTTGCCTAGACAATTCACTACACAACAGAAATAACATTAAATTTAAATTGCTTTGTCTGTAACACTCACCTTGTAAAACAACTGTAGAACTAACTACAAACATAAAGGAGAATTACAGCTTGTATATACTTCTAGGCACATGTAAAAAAAAAAGATTAGTAGGTTTAACCCTAGCTTGTATTTGAAAAGAGCATATTGAAAGAACTGAAAAGAAGATGTTGAAAATAAAGTATCTCCTTACAGAAAGGAGAAATACTTTGGTTAAAGGCAAACCAGAGTATTCTGTATATTAAAGCAACACAGTCATTTTCTGACCACATTGTTATCTAGGCTACCACAGTCCTTCATTTTCACTTGAGTAAGAACATAGAGTTCTGAGTAAGAGCAGCTAAAGGGCTCTCTGGGAAGTGGAAAACTTTACACTGCCTAAATCTTTGGGTTTTTATGAAAGAAAATAAGTCTGCAGAAAGTTCAATTCAATTTGAAATATATTTGTATGTTTACATTTGAAGTTCCAAGAAACAGATGAATCACAACCATGTTGTTTCAGCAACTTTTTTCTTCCCAGCAAAACTAAGAGGATGCAAAACAAGCTATTGCAAGCTTACAGAAATAGATACAAGGAGTGTGTGCATGATTAAATACAAGTAAATAAAACACACTTTGCCATCCAGATCAAGCCACAGTTTTGCTATGAAGCACTTTGCACAATCCACCAGCACAATCACATTGAGCAAGACTCCTTTCTAAGCAAAGACAAGTTACTGAAGGAGTAGCCAGGTTTCTGCTGAAAGATCAGGCCTTCACTTCCACTGAGAAAAATGCATTTGAAACATTGCTAACCAAGGTCAGCAAGGATGTTTTAAGGCAACGTTTGTTTCACACCACCCTTTGAGGTAACATTACAAATACAGTTTTCTCCCCAGAGAAGTGACATTGAAAACATTGCTGCAAATGCCTCCCCAAGTTTAGGAGCACTGTCCTCAGAGGTTATTTTCAACATAAGTGAATATAATTAAAACAGATACTGCAAAATAAGGCCGACCCAATCCCTTTTCTCTTACCTCATAAAACATATACAGAGAAAGCAGTGTAAGTCCAAGGTTGTAGACCACTAGAATACCCCTGCATGAGAAGGGCTGCTTATTCCGCATGTACTTTGGTCCTAGCCAAACGATTAGTAAGTACAAGGCTGAGAAGATAAAGGTAGGTGTATAGTTTTCCAGAAGAAGCCATCCTTTTACTCGGGGGTCTAAAACATACAAACAAAAACATACAAATACTTAGATTTTGTAAGGGAAAGAATTCAAAGCATCCAAAACCAGCTTCCAGTACCCAAAATGCTTCCAGTACTGGAATACCAGAGAAAGATGAAGAAGCGCAGCAAGCCCTTCTATTGAGGGTCACATTGCTAATTACAAATAAGATTTTAGATGTACAGTTGTTAAAGAAAGCAGAGATAATTCTCTTCCTAAGGCAAAAAATATTAAGTTATTACTGCTATTATTTTTAAATACTCATTACCATTCACAAGAGTCAACCACTTGAATACCACAGATGAGCTTTAACTACAAAGAAAAGCTTAAAAAATCTCTCCCCCTTATTTTCTCAAGTCAATCCTTCTCGATGATGCACACCTTATTTCATAGCATCAGCCTGGAAGGGAAGCAGATACCTTTGTGGTTATTAGTGGACGATCCTGATAATTATTTTATAATCAATACTAACATAATTAGACTTACATATGTGCTATTAGAAAGAATTAAATTTTGGAGTCCTTCTATAAGCAATGAAACTCAGTCCAGTCTGACTAACAAGTCCAGCTGGAATTCTCAGGAAAAGCACATAAACCATGCAAAACGAGAGGATTTCAGGGGAACACTTGGAACAATTTTGAGATTGTTTTGAACCACAACTGTGTTGACTACATCCAGCAACAGCACAGTATTTCACTTCTCTCACTAAAGTCAGCCCCTATGTGGATCCCTCAGTGAGGCCTTAAAATGTAGGTTGGTAAGTAATTAAGCAAGCAAGTTGGGGAATTGTTTGAATTTGCCACCTTTACGGTTCATTATTTTTAACACACTGCCAATAGAGACCATTTGCCAGCACACACAGTAAGTTACACCAGAACATCCAGATGAATTTAAACAGGCTTAGTATGAAGAGGGGGGCAACAAGGGCACCAAAGATACTAATAAAAGCAAATGGAAAACACACTTTGAAGAATCAGAGGCTTGTTTCATCTCCTGTGGACTTTGTCCTGTGAAGAAGTGGCATCACCACCAGAGCTTCACTGGGGCAAAGAATGAAGTAGAAAAGTATTATTGCAGCAGCTGGAGGAAGAAAGCACGTGGCCCTGAGCAGCACTGGCACACACACTCCGTATGAGATGCTGACATTTAATCCCCCTGGTCAGAACCAGGTGGAACGGGGCCATTCCTACCTAAGTCCTCAGCATGAAGCCACTGCCTGTCCTGGTGCCACTGCTTCTCCCTTCCTCAATCAACAGGATTGCTGTTCCCCACCTGTAAACTTTTTCCCAGTGAAAAACCTACCAAGAACATCACCTCTTTAAAACAGAATAGTTTCAAAGCAGCAATGCTTTTCAAAAGCTACAGATATTTGTAGTGAAAAATTCTGAAGTAGCTCTATTTATTAAGGCAAGAGTATTTTTATTTAATTAAATGCAAATTGAAAACGCTATTCTTTTTAATAAAAGCTATTATTAAGTTCAAAAAAAAAAAAAGGCAACAAAGATCTGAGGTAAGGCAGTCCCTAAGTGGAACAACATGAGCTTAACTGATAGTGAGAAGAACAGCATCTATAATGGTCATAGCTGAACAATTAGCAGGTCTTCAGGTCAAAAGATCGGAAGCACTGAACAGACCTTTTTGTTTATTCCCGTCATGCATTTTGATGCTTTGCAGATCTTAAACAAAGTAGTTAATGTCAAGTTAGAGGGAAGCTGTTCTAGTAAGATCAGTTTCATTTGTGTTTAACTTTTCAACTTCAACTTACCTCTGGGTCCAAGCCAAACATCAAAATAACTATTGATTGTTTTATCCAGAAGTTCCATTCTACAACCTACTGAAATGGAAAGAAGAGGAGAAAGTTAGTTCTTCTACTCACAAAAATAGTTTAATCATCTGAACACCATCTGTTAGAGTTAACAAAGAAAATACTAGTATGCAAAAATTCAAGCAATCATACTGGACTTTCTCAGCATATGCAAAGTACATAAAGCTTATTTTAGTCTCAGAGAGTCATTGGTGTAAGAGCTGTATTTCCCACTATTTAACCATAGATCTAGATGCACAGAAGCTTAAAAAAATGAGTTCAGATTAACGTGAAGTTCTTTTTAATTCTGTATTTCGTATGTGCAAATAAAAGATGGAATCTTGCAAAGTCCCTCAGTGAAGAGGAGGATTAAAGAGAAAAGCCAGCAACATTGAAATTTTGAAATAAATACTACGACTATGAAGCTCTTTTAACAGAGCCTCAAACAGCTGGCAATGCTAGCTGGGGAGGAGGAGGGAAGAGGGGGGGAAAAAGTGAAAACTGGCTCCGCTATCACTTGCAGATAGGTTACTGATTATAGCCCTGATTAACAGCCCATAAAACCAAGAGATCAACAGTCACTGAGTGACAGAGAGAGCTCCAGAAGCCAGGGAGAAAACATTGCAGTTCGTGGCATGAGCATCTCCAGTTCCAGAAACTGCTTACTGGTAAAACATTACCAGATAAAACTCCTCCAACATCAGTAGAGTGATTCAAATGTCACCTGTCAGCTCTTCATATGGCCACTATTTATTGGTAGCATCTGGTCTATACGCTGGGGTACTTAAGTTGCTCTGCCTTCCTAAGGTTAAAGCAGGAAAGAGGTAGCAACACTTTCCATGGGCAGGGACAACTGTGCACAAAGCTGTTCTCAAGAGAAGAGGAAGTAATTTTCTTCTTGATTAAGAAAAAACAAAAAAACCCCAACCCTTTCAATTTTCTCTTTTCTACCTAGAACTGTACTGAACTTTCACTAATAAAATTTCATCCATTTTCAATAGGATGGTTTTCACTTCTTGATGTTCCTCCTTCCCTAAAGTACTAATATGAACAGCAATTTTTACTTATGGGGAAATGACATAAGCAACGAGCTGTCAGCACACGCACACAGCACAAACCGAAACAATCACACAAGCTTTGATGCAGATGATAACAACAAAAAAGTTAATGTCTACTTTTTTTCCAGTTCAAGCTACAGAAACATGTGAAAACCCCACCTCTCGGAGTTTTCGGATTTATGCAAGTAAAATTTATGCAAGTATGACCTCTGGTTTTAGTCAGCTGGGACTGAAACCTCCACGTTCAGCAAGGAAAGCCAAGCAGAATGCAAACAATGCTCTTCCCGGTCTGGAGCAGGACTGGGAGTCACCTGGCAAATGCATGGGACCAAGAAAATACCAGGGGCCTAGACACAGGCATTTATATGGTGTAGTCTTGTATGAAGTGCACAGCCCTTCCACCGCAGGGCCCCAGGCAGAGGCTGATATGCTCATCAGTGCTTCTGGCTGCACCACAACCCATCATTCCCTGCAGGGCTCTCAGGGACACACAGAATAGACTTTCCCCTCAGTGTTGTACCACTCTGGACTACACAAAGCCACAGAAACATCCCTGGAATCTGGGCACCAGGCACAAACAAAAGAGCTCGATCAAAATAAGCAGAAGTGTTAAAAGTACTTTGCAGTCCCAATTAATACTGGTTTTATTTTTTGACTGAAGAAGCCTAGCCCATGTAAGGAAATGCTTCACAAGAAAGTGCATTTTTGGGACTATGTCACCTCACCAGCTATGGTACACAAACTGAGCATTTGTGTGAATGGCCACAGCACTGGAATGCTGGTGTCCTAGGATTAAGGGAATTTAAGTGAGAAGTCTATTCAGTGTTATTAGAAGCACAAACATAAAGGAAGGATGTGAGAAATGAGTATACCATTCCAAGGAGAAGAAAGGTATCTAGAGAAAGTTGGGTTTTTTCCACTCCACCTCTTTGTTGTTGTTTTTTCCCCAATCTATCAGCTACTAAATATTGCCAGGAAAAGCACTCCCTGGCAGATAACTCATTTTTTTGTCTGAAATCCTGACTTAATCAATTTTTCTGTTGCTCCTTAGATGCAGATGCAGTACTGAACAATCTAGTTAAGCAGCACAGCATCTGCCAATAACCCACATCTGCGTCTGACTTCAACTTCCCTTCTCACAGGGGAAGGCTTCAGATGAGAGAGTTTCCTTCAAAAACAAAAGTTTGTTACACAAAAATATATAAAAAAGTTCCATTCAGAACTGACTTTGCCACATACTGTTGTTTGCTGGACAGTAAAAATGCAGATATGTAAATGAAACAACTAAGAAAGCAGAAACAAACTCTGCCTAGGTATAGTAAATATAGGAAAAAATGAAACTACATATTCAACCCTTCCATAAAATTGGAAGAAAACCTCATTCTCCTAGAGAAGGAGTCCTTCTGCAGAGGTCTCAGCTTTTTTGGGCTGGTACCCCAAAGCAGCTTTTTGAGCCAGTATGATCAGACAGCACATTGTAAAAGGCACAGCAAACAAAAAACTACTCCTGGTGTCAATTTCCAGAATTTGCAGAAGAAGAAATTGTTTCAAAAGGAACTCATTTGTGTAACAGAAAAACAGAAGGAAACAATCTGCTTTTGTTCCAGAGGGGGTCATGTGAAAATGCATCAAGTCTCCTGCCAATAGCCACACAACATTAAACACTGCTTCAACAGCAGCAGCTACAAGGATTCTTTTTTAATTAGAATAGTTAACCAATTCAGAGGAACATCGACTCCCAGAAAAATTAAACCAGTGCTCATTTGAAACACTGCAATAGGCATGTTTCCTAATACTGAAAGTAAGCAAATTCTGCAGCTGACCACATACACAAGCAGATCAGCAGCAATGCTCCTTTACCCGGAAGTCATCCCACAGCAAGGCACACTATGCGCAGAATTACAGAATGATTTGGGCAGGAAGAAACATCTAGTTCCTTCCTCTAGTTAGAGGTCATCTAGTCTAACCACCTCTACCACAGGCAAGACATGTTTCACTTGATAAGGTTGCTCAAAACCCTCCATCCAACCTGAGATTGAATGCTCTCAGGGATGGGGCATCTACCACTTCCATGGGCAACCTGCAACAACTGCAAAAAACTCTCCTCGTATCTAGTCTAAATCTGCCCTCTTTTAGTTTAAAATCATTGCCCCTGGTCCTATCACTACAATCACTATCAAAAAGTTTGTCACCAGTTTCCTCGTAGGCCCCCTTTAGGTACTGGAATGCCACAATAATGTCTCCCCGGACCCTTCTCTTCTCCAGGCTGACCAGCCCCAACTCTCTCAGCCTGTCTCCACAGGTGAGGTGCTCTAGTCCCCTGATCTCTTCTGGACCCACTCCAGGATGCCCATGTCTTTCTTTAGACCTCCAGACCTGAATGCAGCATTCCAGGTAAGGTCTCACAAGAAAAGAACAGAGGGGAAAAATCACATCCCTTGACCTGCTGGCCACATTCCTTTTGATACAGCCCAGGATACAACTGGCTTTCTGGGCCAATGAATACACAATTGCCAGCTCATGTCCAGCCTTCCATTCACCAGCAGCCCAAGTCTTTCTCAGCAGGGCTGCTTTAAATCCCTTCATCCCTCAAATCGTACTGATGCCATGGATTGCCCCAACCCAAGTGCAGGACCTTGGCCTTGTTGAACCTCATGAAGTTCCCATGGGCCTACTTCTTGAGCCCATCCAGGCTCCTCAGGACAGCACCCCACGCATGACAGCCCCGCCATTCAGCTTGGTGATACTGGAAAACTTGTTGCAAGTACCCTCAATCCTGCTGTCCATGTCACTGATGGAGACATCAAACAGTACTGGCACAGCATGGACCCCAAAGGGGCACCATTTGTCCTTCAGAGCTCTGAGCTACAACCCTCTGGATGTGATCATCCAACTGAACAGTCCACCCATCAAATCCATATTTCTCCAATTTAGAGAGAAGGATGTTGTGAGGGACTGTATCAAAGGCCTTAGAGAAGACCAGACAGACGACATCTGTAGCCTTACTCATTGCCTATCGTTAGAAAACAAAAACACCCAGTTATGCCAGACAATACTTTTTTAAACACATACCTCTAAATATACCAGATTTTTTCCTCACCTGCCTTTCTACAATGGACAAGAAAGAAATCATCCTCTCTGCTACCAAAGTTTATGAGTGCAGTAAGGTCCCTGAACACCAGGGCAAGCTGGATCAGAGTCTGGAAGCACTCAGGCTTACAACCTGAAGGATTTCATTCCTTCAAGTCCAAATATCTAACACAAAAAAACCACCTATCTGACGGTTTAAACAAGACAAGATTATTGAACTTCAATTCTACAACACAAACATAATGAAGGCTAAACTTGCACCTTGCCCAACATGATTGAGGCCTACCATTAAAACATTACTTTTTCAATAATCCTCTGGATTTCAACAGACAGGTTTGTTTGGACATCCACAGGTCATTTTGCATCCTTGAATCATTTCTGGCACTATAAGCCGAGACAAGCACCATGCTCCAGCAGCCAGCCATGTGTCTGAGCAGAAGATGTGAGCTCTGCCCTGCTGCTCGGTCTAGGCATGAATGGCCCCAGTGCTTCTCAGTGTGACAATCAAAAATACAATGCAAAGCCATACTGCAGTATATATGCAATATATATACTGCTATATATATATATATACTCCCGTATTCCAGCAAATATTTTTAAAATTTATTTATAAAAAGCATTTCATACAGGCTACAAGCATTAACAACTTGCTCTTCTAATGCATATAATTACTCTCTGAGGAAAGGGCTACTAAAAACGGAAGGATTTCAACCAGCTCCTGCCCTTCAAAAGAAAATTCTCTCCTATGCAGAGAGAAAACATGGAAAACACATTCTGTGAGGTTTATGCCAAAAAGTAATTTAAGAATTCTTGGTCACATTTTAATATTGTTTCTTCTTGGAGTAATTTTCCAGGTGCAAAGACGATGCGCAAAAATATAAAGGTTTGCCCTTTGTCCCATGGCACCCTTTTTAAGTAAATCAAACAGCAGCAAAAAACCATTTTGATCTCAAAGCACCGGGAGCCCGCTCCCTTTAAGAAGGATCCTCCAGCTCTCACCCTGCTGCTCAAGAACTCCCTGAAACAGATCCCAGATTTCACATCTAAGTGCCTGAACTTGAGTTCCAAAAAAAATCCCCAAAATAGGCATCTAAATAATTGTGCTGGCTTCTGAGAGCAACGCACTGTCAGGCCTGGCTGCTCAGCCTTCTTGGAAAACAGCCACTTTCCCTGTTCTTAAATTAGGACTTCAAAACCTAATTTTAGGCACTTGCTTTTGGACATCTTGATTTGTGTTTTCTTGTTCAAGTGATGTTTCCCAGTCCCTGCCACTAAGGAGGTGACTCCTCTTTCTCCTCCTTAACAAGTACAAACTATCCCTTCTCAAATACCCCAACAATCCCACTGCTGTTTGCTTTTGTAGATGTAATGGAATTGAAAATCTCAGCTGCTTGAGAACTGGAAGACAGAACTGATAATCAAAGCTGTCAACCATTTTCTGTCCATTTGCCAAAGCTGCCCAGTTTCTCCTTTCTATTCCCAAAGCCTTAACCACCCCCTGCACGTATTTCCTTTGCCTTTCAACTTCCTGCCAACCCCAGATTACCCTTTCATCCCCTTTCTGAACACTCTCTTAGGTCCCAAACATGCTTAACATTAGCAACAAAAAGGGATTCAGAATAAATTATAGTCCATATTGATCTGAAAGTGTTGCTATTTTATGGGAAACCAGGTGAAGCTTGAGTGCTGTGGATTTTACATTTTTGCTAAAATAGAAGAAACTATTTTTAAACTTCATTTTTCTTCTGTATCTCTAGCAAAGTGATACAGATTTTTGGCCCCCTTGCATCGGCAGCAAGCCCTCCAGCTTGCTGCTGACACATCAGGACCAACAGTGCTGAGCTTTCACACTCCCTGGCAGCACCGGCATAAGGAAGTTTAGAAATAAATCACTTGTACAAAATTCAGGGAAGCGTAAAAAATGCAGAACAAAGGAGAAAAGATAGTTTTGAACAGTTTAATCTCAGTGGGGTTTCAAACCATTTGGAAATGCAGGGGGGTAAAGGAAGACTTTGGCCTCTTAACTTTAGGGTGTAATTTCATGCCGTTACTTTTCCTGTCACTCCATCTATCCCCCCCTGGCCCCCGCAATCCTTCAGTAATGGTACTTTCATACATAAGCAGTTCTGGTAATTGAAGTATTTTACACAACAGAAACAAATACAAGAAAGGATACTGCCAAACAGAGTAACTAATTGTGCTCAATACTCAATACCTCATTAAATCAGAATCGAATGATTTTCAGACAGAAGAGTCAAGAGTTTTTTTCACACTTCCAGGAGATCTAAACTAGCTCAAATAGGATGTGACTATCCCAGGATTAGAATATTAACACAAAATTCACCTCCTTGCACTCAACGGCTCTAGATATGGCATGGGATGACTTCAGGTAGAGGGTGATGGCCGAGCACGAAAAGCAAGTTGGAAGGAACCACTCAGACACACCCATGGAACTACTAAGAGTCAGAGGAAAATGGTTCATCATTGCTCCTCCACGGAAGAGGTGGAAGCATGCATCCAACATTCATCTACAAATAAGGATCTTTCATGCTGCAAAGTGCCCCTCAGCAGCAGCAGATCTGGCATCCCTCAGCACAACAGTTTTCCCAGCAGCATGTATTTTCCTGGAATAAAGCATTCAAGGGTGTATCCTGTGCTCAGCCACTGCACCCATACCCCAGCACTGCAATACTGGAAACTTCCTCACCACTGCCAGATTATGCCCCTGGTGCTGTTAGAGCAACACAGTGCAGACTGCAAAAGTATTTACAGAAATAAAACGCGGAGAGAGAAAAGGCAAAGCATGCAGGTTTATTCAACTGCTGTGTTTGTAATAGCTTGCAACTATAAAATGTGCAAGGATGCTGCACAGACAACTCCTCTCTGGGGTTAAAGAACTGCTTCTCTTTGTTTGTTTGTGGGTTTTATTTGGGTTTTTGTTGTTGTTTTGTTTTAAGTGAAAAAGAAGCAGAAGAGAGGGTGGGTAGCAAATTAGGTTAGACGGAAACAGGGAGAATGTGTACATGCCACAAGATCGACAAGTCAACTTTTTTTGTAAGGAAAGCCAAAGTACAACATTTGCCAGATAGTTTTGCTCCAAAGCTCCCCTCCCCAAGCAGTATGGCAGTGTTTATTAACACTTGCTCTTTGAATCTAAACGCTCCCTCTTTTTACTGCAGCTCACAATGGAAAACTAGCCTCAGGAAGCCCAGGAAGCTAAAGAGAGATGAGAAGATGAAGGAGTCAAAAGCTAAGTCCAAAGGACCATAAGGACTTTAACTTTCATTTCTGGTCTCATTTCTCTTATTCAAGTGCCACCTGCAAGAAGGTCTGAAAAACTCTTCTCCACTTTAATAAAGGGACTCCTGTACTCCGTCTGTGTACTTCACTCAAACCAACTTTATACTTCCACGTGAGAAAAATAAAGTCACAGTCCTCAAAAGCCCATTTTAATGAGCCTTCTAGGTCAAAAGGCTGCATTTTCTAACAACAGAGCTGATGAGACCACAGCCAGCAGGACCAAAGGATGGAGAAGTCCAGCCTTCCATGACCATTACCAACAGTGGAGTTCAAGAGCTCTGTGTACCTTCAAGACAGTAAGCTTCAATTCACCTCTTCCTTAAGAGCCTATGTCTCATAATTGCATAATAAATTTAAAAAGCGAGAATTAGGAAAAAAAAAAGAGTTACAAGTGGCACTGTCCCTCCATGTGAACCCTCATTTCCTCCAACATGCCACAGATGTGGCACCCTATCTGAGCATTGAGAAAGCATTTGTCACCAGCCTGTTCCTTCATCCTGCCAAAATCCTGCTGCACTGAGCTCTGAACCCAGGAGACATCTCAAAAATAAAACTAGAAGTATAGGACAGATCTATACCTCTCGGTCATCTTCTTTGCATTTAGTAGCTTGACATATGAAAGGTTGCTATCTGACCCAAAAAAGTACTTAAAATTCTGCATGTGTGAAACACTGTACAAAGCAAAAAATGCTTGCCTGCAGCTATCCAGTAAACAAAGTTCAACTATAAAACGGTCATCTTGGCTTCACATGCTTACTAGATACAGCAATCCAATAAAAGGTGGAGAAATTAGAAGACATGAAAGCTGAGGGTGAAAGACACAAAGGTAATGGTACACCATGCAAATCTGACTAGTACAGGGATAAGAGCGCACACAAAACTTGAATTAAGATGCCCTGCTAAGATATGAAACTACAACCCCTGTGTTCAGGTGGGTAACCGATACCCTTTGGAGGACCACTTGTGTTTTGGAAACCAGATCACACTAAAAAACCCACACAAGTCACCCTCCTTAGGCAAGTTACAGTATGTTTTTATTTCTGTACTTATTTCCAATGCATGTGAGATGGTACCTGGAGTGCTACGGGGGAAGTGAAATTCTCTGTAGGCCCTAACACACCCAAAAGTACATGTAATACATTGAATTAGTTACATTCCTCAATAAAAATGAAGTGAATTTCTACACTTTTACCTAAAGGAAGAAAAGATGCATACTGACAACTGCAAATGCATGTGCTTGCCTTGCTGCCGTTTCTCATATGGCCAGTCATCTATGAGGAGTCAATCTTGAAACTTTTCTATTTTCCTGCTGTACCCTCGGGAGACATGAGTTAATCCTGTATAGCTGCAAATTGAGTAAGACTGGACCCTGATCCCTGGGGAATGCCACAGACTACAAACCTCCACCTGGATTCTACTCCTCTGACCATGACCCTCCAAGCTGTGCCATTCAGCCAGTTCCTGATTCGCCTCACTGTCCATTCCTATAAATCACATTTCCTGTGTTTACCTATGAGGATGTTATAGGAGATAGTGTCAAAAGCCTTGCTGAAATCAAGGTAGGTAACATCCACTGCTCTCCCTCGTCAACCCATCCTGCCATGTCATCATAGAATGACATCACATTGCTCAAGCATGATTTCCCTTTGGTGAATCCATGCTGACTACTCCTGATGACAGCTAGCTAGAAGGTACAAAAAATGTTAATTTCCCACCATTCTGAAAATTAAGAGAAAAGAAGAAAAACATTACTTCAGGTGCAAGTGTTATGCCACAGCACCATGCCACTCAGGACAAAACCCTGCCACTAGGCACCTCTGCCTTCAAAACAGTACAAAAGTAATAACCTAAGTACTCAGAAAATCAACTGCCTTTAAGATCTAATCTCCTTTCCAAAGGATAAAGGTGCTAACACTCTGTAAGACAACATTGTGACCCTGTTCCTGCCCAGGACTCACAAGGAGTATTAAAAGTTAAGATACATCCTTGTATAGGGACAGAAAATGATGAGAAAGGAGATTTTTGACAGATAATAGTCACGTCATTCCCCTCCACCTCTCCCTTCCTGTACAACACTTTGCATATCTGTAAACAAATTGTTGCCAAAACCACGCAGCCAGCTGATGGCATTTCTGTTACAGAACCTCGGGGTTGAAAAGCCTGGTAGTTCCCAAGATGCTGAACATCCTTGCCTGCATGAGATCCGTGCCAAACCAGCTTCTGACAAGAATCAGCAAGTTTTGGGTACCAAATTATTGCTGTACCAAGGGCCCCTGAAAAAGAGGACTGACACCTGGGCTCAATCAAAAAGAAGGCGTTTCTACCTGTACATTTCCTTGGTTTGATTTTGGCAGCACTTTCCTAAATGTTACTTCATCAGAAGACCCTGCTCCAGGAGGCAACTACTGCGGTTTCTTATATTTTATTCTTCATTTTAAGGCCAGAAAGACCAACCAACGAATCAGAAGGAAACACTGTAACAGTAAAGCTTGGTGTGATCTTATCACTAACTCTTTCCATAAACTTTCAATAGCAGCTGAGTAATTAACAGCAACTTCCAAGCTGTTTTCTGCAAGCTCATAAAAGATTCAGGTACATGAAGAAGTCAGGCAGTGAATTCCAGGAAAATAAATCCCTTTCCTCCAAAGTTTAGCCACTCTTTTCTTTTGATAAGATGCAACAAATCCCTGCTGTCGTGGAAATCCTGCTGCCACTAAAATCTATTCCAAGAAACAACACAGCTAGACTGAACCCCCAGCTCCAGCACCAAGGTGCAGAAGGTTTCACTACATTTGCTTCATACATTCAAAAGCATTGGAGCAAAGGCAGGGTCAAGTACTGTAATTTGATGTAATATATCTGCTTTAAATACAAGGACTAGCCAATACCCACACAGACAGCAGGCAAGAGGTTTCCTTCCCAACCCTGCAGCTATCCAGTACTCAGCAGGGCAGCACTCCCCTAGAAAAGGCAGCACCAGATACACCTCACTGCTTGTGCAGTCTCTCAAACATCTTCAGCAATCTACTAATTCCTAAAGATAAGCGTCTCTGTGTCCACATGGCATTTTTCCTACTCACTCCTGTTGTGGTGTCAGCTCACACCCACCAGGAACCCTCAGGCTAACAGCCACCACATCACCTCATCCTTGCTCTAACTTCTCCATCCAGCTGTAAAAGCATACCCAGGGCATGTGGGGTGACCAGGAGAAACCAAGAACAGATCTGACACTGCTGCAAGGGCTGCTTTCATTCTTTCCCCACACTCCAGCTGGGTAGAGGGAACCTGAAAAAATCGAGGTAGCTCACAGAAACCAACCAGGCAAGAAGATCAGCTTTCACAGGGGTCCATCCCACTGCCTGATTTACTGCAGGAGCATCACTGGCACAAGGCAGGCATGCAGGTACAAAGATGTCTCACCCAACCGAAGCTGAGCAAAGCCAACACATTGCACCCAGCAAGGAACCACAGCAAAAAGAAAGGTAAGTAAAACAGGTAGACAAGAAGGAAGATACAGAATGCTTAAAGTGGAATTCTAAACAGCTACTAAGAAATGCAACTTACAAGCATCGTTTTAACATATAGGAATGGTTCTAGTGAAAAGTACAAGAATTGCAGAAAAAATGAAATAACAAGAGATCATACAGGATGTGTCATGCAAAGCTAACCTACAGAGATTTCTTAAATATAATTGTAGCGGCATGAACTGATAGATTATTACACTGAAAAGAGCAAACAACAAAAAAACCCCTAACCCTCAAATGTTCAAGGCAAGTCAGATGTAAAAAGAAAAGGAGGAGAAGGGACAGGAGAAGAAGGCTAACCATCAAGAGACCCAACAGATAGATAGGGTTTTTTTTTCAAAACAGACAGGCTTTTTTTTTTCAAAAAGGCAACTTGAATGTTTATTAAGTCTAAACACAGCAAAACTATTCCAATAGAAACACAGCTAATGAAAACATATACACAGAAAAAGACTGAAATAAAAAGCCAGCCAGGCAGTGAATATGGTCAAAAACTCTTACTACACAATGGCCAGCCTGCAGCTGAGGGCCTTGAAGACAGAGGGGAAGAATCCCCTTCAATTCTCAGCCTTAAAGCATGTTATACTGTAAGAAACAACAAACAACAACAAAAAAAACCCCAAACCACATTGCTACATAATTAGTGATTTACACATTGAAAACAAAACTTTTCCCATGACTATGCTCATTGCAGCAAAGTGAAAGCCTAACTTACTCTGTATTTTATAAGTGCTCATATTTTGTCAGGAGTGAAAGATAGGACAGAATTAAACTGTTTCATCAGCCACACTTGTAAAGTAACTCTTTAAACTCTGTGAAAAAGACAAGCTCTTTAGCCTCTACAGTAAGACTCTGTGCACAATAATTATAAAGATGACGAGCCAAACCTTTAAATTTTGAGTGCATCTACTTCATACATGTTTTATACAGACTGTGTAGGATACAGAATAACGCTTCAGGCAATGAAATCACTTATTCATGTTGCCAGCTCTCTGAAGTTTTCCCCTCCAGAATCTCACCACCACCACCAGAGCTCTATTTTTACTGGATGCTAAAAGCAAAACGTGCTTTTGTGCAAAAAACTCTTCCCTGAACCAATTTCTCAACTATCAAAGACAATTCCAGCGGTTGCAGGTTATTCTTCCACAATGTTTTTATCACTCTGTAATACGGGCCCTCCACACAGATGTGTCATCTCTAAAATAAACAGCAGCAAAGGCACTCTTCATTTAAATAGATCTGTTATTCTGGACCAGGGAAGCTAAATGTTCAAGTTTATATTCCCATGCAGGAACTGGTATGTGGTGGAGAAATAGAGGAAGAAAAAAAAAAACCCACCAAACACCCAGCTTTTGTTAACATTTTTCTCTCAGTGTTAATGACTGACAGGTGGAATTTGGTAACGGTTTCAGAAGAGAGAGAATGCTGCAAGGGAGGAGGTGTCAAGAGCTGCCGATGGCTGATTAGGGCCTCTTCATATTAGGCCTTCTTCACTGGCTCAGCAAAAAAAACCAGCCCTGCCTCTGTGTTCTGCAAAACAACCTCCCAGGGCATTGGATGAATAAGATTTCTAAAAAGCAAAACATGAAAAATAGATACAGACATAAACGTGAAAGTGTGGAAAGGAGCAGCAAGGAAAAACAAAGGGTGGAGAGGGGTGGAAAACCCCTTAACTTCATTGCTAAGGCCCTTCATGTGTGCAACTGGGCACTCATGGTCCCTGTCACTGCAGGCTCAAAGATGGTCATCTCCTCCCAAGGCCATGCATCTCTCCTTTGGAGGAAACACAGCACTGAAGGATGTAAATAAAGCACTCACCACAAGATGATCAATTTTCATACACTGTAAACAGTGGTTAACACCTGGACACATCCCTGTGTTCTCACCAAGTGTGTCCTTCAGGACTCAAAGCTGTATTTTGCCAGCTTCACAGACGTGTATTTTAAGACACAAAGTCAAACTTCACGAACACTTAGAAAACTGCACTGTGCTATATGCAACTGATACCTGCGCTGGTGCATTGTGTGAGCCTGACATGTTTTGTGAAACCAAGAAGTATAGCTTTGCAACTGTTTTGATTTGAATATTTGACCTAAACAAGTTCAGTGCTGAATTTAGAAGGAATGAGTCAATTAAGACAGACTTAAAAAAATGCGAGAAAAATCTCTGAAAACAACATTAGCAGTCCCTTCCTGTACTGTAATGCAAACCACTTAGCAGTGGTGATAGAACAAAAAATCAATACAAAGAAGTACAAAAGGTATTATTTTTGTTCTGCAAGGCATGGCCAGACTTGCAGCCTGCTTTCGTGTGCTTCAAAGGGAGATGATGGTGATTTTGAAAGAGCTAAAAAAAAGGTAGGAAGTTAAGAGGTTCCAGGAACTTGTCAAGTAAAAGTGGAGGACTGAATATGGCCTCTGGAGAATTACTTGGGAAACTAATGAAGGCTGCAAAACCAGAGGACAGAGTGCCATGGTTTGACCCCTAGCTGGCAACTAATACCCACAGCTGGTTGCTCACCCCTCTGCAGACCCGGTAGGATAGGGCAGAGAATTGGAGAAGGGTCAAGCCTGTGGGCTGAGGTAAGAAGGGTTTAATAAATGAACTAAAGTTAGTCATCATTATCACAATAACAACAATAATAATAATAAAGAGGAGGAGGAGGAGGTGGGAGGAATAAAACCCAAGAAAGACAAGTGATGCGAAGTACAACTGCACACCAACCACTGACTGATGCCCAGTCAGTCCCCAAGCAGCAGTCGGAGCCTTCCAGACAAGTCTCCCCAGTTTATATACTGGGCATGACACTCTATGGTATGGAATATCCCTTTGGACAGTTTAGGTCAGCTGTCCAGGCTGTGCTACCTCCTGGCTTCTTGTATACCTGCTCGCTGGCAGAGCATGGGACACTGAAAAGTCCTTGATTTAGAGTAAGCCCTGCTCAGCAACACCTAAAATATCTGTGTGTTATCAACATTATTCTCATACTAAATCCAAAACACAGCATTGTACCTGGCTACTAGAAGAAAATTAACTCTATTCCAGCCGAAAACAGGACACAGAGCTACCACTATTTAAACTAGCATGACAAGTGGTCTGACACCATTGACTTTAAAAATGGTTTATGGCCATGCACAATTTTTATCTATAAACAAGTAGAAGCAGCAGCAACTCATGCATTAGCAGGGCAATGATCTAGCTTGAAACACGCTGGCCTTTCTGTCACTACCTGTATTACTATTACTTCTTTCTCCTTGTTTTTAACTGAACAGACAAGTGCAGTACTCCTTACTGACTCGCTTAGTGCAATCTCTCTCAGTCTCTATGTAATGGGTCTGCCACCCTATATATTGCTGGTGTTGTTACCTTGTACTTGTGTTTTCCTTTAGCATTTACACTGCATTTCAACCTCTTGCAGAAGGTGATGGAGTCGCTCATCCAAAACTTCTCAACCCACGGCTGAGGCTGCTGGCTGGGGCCAGGCAAGCCTGGCCACCCCTTCTACAGCCAGAGCAAACAGGGGGTTGCAGTGGTGATCATGGTCTAAGCAGTGTCTTCTGGGTGGCACACAAGTCAGAATTCAATTAATATGAAAAAACTGCTCAAATCTTTTGCAAGAGGCTTTTCTGCTTAGGCCTGTTACAGAGGTGGAGAAAAATCTGTAAGTAACCAGGCCTGCTGGACCAGCAGCTTATTTTCTGACACTCTATCATATGTATTAATAAGAAAAGAACATTCTGCACCACGTTATAAGTGCAGGTATTTTCCCTATTAATGAGGCTTCATGCATGCAGTAAATCAAGCTCACAAGATTAACATAAACCTTACCAACACACAAAAAGGCTGCTGTACACAAGTGAACTGAGGGATAAATGTATGATGCAAGGGATAAATGCATGACCCTAACTTAGGATCAGCTGAGAGTTTGCACCAGTTCACAGAGTCTGTGATCAGCTAAGACCAACCCCTCCATGCCAGTACCGCAAAAGAGAAACGAACCACCAAACCACAACCAGACATTAACCATAACCATCTGCTACTCTGTAATCCACAGACACATACACATAAAAATGCAAGCACAACTATCACTGTGTCCTTCAAAGCCAAATCCAGATGTGTATGTCTCTACCAACACTGTCCAGCAGTCCTCACACAAGCTGTTGCTCAGAAGTACGCGAGCAGCCACATGAATGAACTGAACCTGTAGATGCCTCCCAGACGCTGTGCACCCGAAGTAGCACGCCACTTGAACTTCAACACACACAAAGGTTTCTCAGGTTTCTTTTTCCAAAGGGCAGGGTGATGTTAAACATTGGAGAAGGTCATCTTTCTAACTGGTTAAAGGTTTAATTATTACTATTCAAGTCAAAGGTTCTCCCTACTGTTTGGCAAAGAGATGATTCTCAAAATGATGATTCAAAACACCAGTATTTTTAAAAGTAACCCGAGAACCGGAAATATTCCTTCAGGAAAAGGTTACAGAAGCTTTCTGATTCAATTATGTGCATAGAAACAGGACGTCTAAGGGGAAGACTACAGGCCTTTATATCTTAATCTCTATAGTTTCCCAAGTCTTCATCCTCTCAAGCGAACCCAAACCTGAGGACCCAGGAGCAGCTCAAGAACTAGACCTCTATGTTTGGACCAGTATGTTGACAACTGATACAGTAACGGCAAAGGTAAGAGTAGATTTCTTTTGTTCATTTCCAACAGCTTCAAGATCTTTCTTTAAATACAGATGCCATGGCTTTAACTCAGCAGAGGCAGAGGAACTGCTCCTTCACCAAGTCGTGGTCTGCTCCAAACCCTAAATGTATACCATCTAAGGGAAGAAGGCATCTTCCCATAACTAGTACTTGCTAAGAGCTCCTTAATCAACATGGGCACAGCAGAAATACTGCTTTAATTCAAAATGCTTCCCAGCAAGTTTATAACAGCATAAAGTGACAGGAAAAAAAGAAAAAAAGGTAGCAATGCAAACTTGCCTGCTTATGAATTAACTAACTAAACATATGGTCTAAGACCATAAAATACTTTGATGTGTATTTGGTTTAATAAGCAAAACCACATTTTTCTGCAAATTAATACTTGTTAGCTTTTGTCTAACACTGAGAATGTTAGACATCCTTAAGATGACACCAATAAAAACATCCACCAGCATGCATAAAAGCTGAATTGTTATTACCTGAAATCAAGACTACATCCTTTTTGAACTCAAGCATATGTTTTACAGCAGAGAGCCCTGAACACATCCATAGGAAGAAAGCAATTACCCTCCAGTCCCTGCCAAGACAACTGACAAGAGGAGAAACAGTTTCAAGGTCGCAGAGGGAGAGGAGCGCTTTCAGATGATAACAGAAGAGGAACAATCACTTTGTTCAAATCACTGACTCAGTGTCCCAAAGGATAGGGTTATGTAGGAATCAAAGAGGAGGGCAAAACTTGCAAATGTAGAAAAATGTTTTATTCCATGTTCACTGTAGCTGTGCACAAGCAAGTTTTATCTCCTGTATGAAGTTTTGACGTGGAGGTCAATTAAATCCAGACAACTTTAGCATAAATACAAGTTCATGAAAAGTTTTTATATTACTACCTACTCAGTAGGGCATTCATCATTAACAAGGCTATCACTAATGAAGCACAACCTCTACAGCTAATAATGTTTTAATAATGTCATGAAAGATACCCAGATGCAATAGGATGCCAAGGCCAACTCTTAACTCTCAGCACTGAGATCTGCATAAGCGGCGTGATTCATTTGTTCATGAAGTGACGACTGCACCCAGCAGTGTGCATACGTAGCACCTCTACACCTGGTAAGGGAGTTTATTTGGCACTGTGCTTTCTAAATGCATGAAGCTTTGTGTTTCACACGAGTAAACCGTTTCACCAAGGAAATTAAATAATTCTCCAATGCAACCAATACAGCAGAAAAGCATTTACTGACAACACACTTTGGACAAGTTTGCTCTTGTGCTCTTATTTACCCTGTCAGATAATGTGTCCTAAATGCCAAAACACAAACAGAGAAACCAAGGCAATACATTTGAGGAGATTAATTTAATTATACAGATATAAGGAGAGCCATTGTTTACACAGTTGACAACAACTCTATGAGTTATTTCCATAGTAAGATCAGAGGTAGAATTTATTTGTCAATCTAAAATCAATTCATGGCACTGTTTGCACTACCTTTACCAAACAGAGATCTAACTGGTGTTCTGTCAGACGATGGGGACAGGTTTCAGTGCCCTCAGGAACCCAGATATAAATCACTTTTACTAGCCAGCACTTAGGAACTGCAGGGCAGCCTAAGCAACGCCCTCTTAAACATATTGCTGCAATACCAAATTTAAACAGCCTTAGGAAAGGTCATAGCAAAGCAATTTGACCTGGAAATAAGTGTTTGAACTAACCAATTTCTATGTAATTCATTGATTATCCTTTTTATTTGTCCTTGTGTGTGTGTTCTTCCATTTAAGGGAAAAAACATTTCCAATGCTAGCATGCATAAACCATTTGGATTGCAGGGTTCTGCATTTTCAACACATATAATATTCATTATAAAAATTAGCAACTATATTACATACAACAAAACAGCTACAGATTACAAGGATTATTGTCAGTTTTGTGAAGTGTCTGGACGCACAGAGAGAAGTGTGCTCTGACTGTCATGCAGAAAGCATCAATTTCTTCAGCCTATTATATAGTCAAACAGCTTTGAAAAGCTTATGCTGCATCCTGGAAGAACATAATTTTGTACATTGTAAAAACAGGAAAACAAAAGACTTACTGCAAAGAGCTGAGGCCAACAGCCCTCAAAGTATTCTTGTGTCTGAATAGTTTTATAGATTTCACCCCTATACCACAACAATGAAAGCAGGAAATGAAAGAGGATTAAGAGGACAAAAATCAGTTGTTCAGTTTATGCAGTGGAGGTTATAGCAAACCATCCTTACCCATACATGCCTTCAGGAACTATATGAAGAGCTGCCAAATCTAAGTGGAGCTTTAGTAGGTGTGAAGAGCCAACATTTTGCTTGTGATCTGCCCTAAGACAGCATGCCACTTGAGGGAATACAATAACATGCCAAGAAATAACAGGTAGAGGTATTTGTGGCTCCGCTCTTCAGCAATGAACAAAGAGAGGCAGAGGTGTTCTAAATCAGACAACAAACCCTCAATGCCTGGAACAAAGAAACCCCATGCCACTATGCCCATTTGCTAAGGATTTCCCAGTGCCAAGGAGTCTTTGTGCGATGACCTGTCCCAGGAGACAACTCTGTGCACAGCACGGGGGCTCTGGCTTCCTGCTGCTGTGGCAGGAGCCCCAGACCCAGAGTGCTGACTAAGCCACCTTTTGTGCTGGTGGCAAGGTGACACCTGACATGGCACTGAGCCCACCCTCCCACACAGTCACTGCCCTGCACCACCACCCCACTCCTGCCCTGCCCTGGCAGCTGCACACAGGAGCAAGGATAAACACCCCTTGGTGCAACATCCTTTCAGCAATAGCTCCAAGAGGGACAGACAGGATGACAGAGGCACGACACTGTTTTAATATGGCTCTGTAGGCAATTGCTGTTTCTCTCCCAAAAGTCTGTCTTAGGTTGGATGCAGACAGCATTAACTGGGAGATTTGCTCTGTCTGCCGCTGCTGAGACCACCAGAAGAAAGCAGAAGACCAGTATTTTAACCTTGTGCTCTGTATTGGTGGTTTCTTTTTCTGAGCTCAGCAGAAAAAAAAGCTTTTCATGTTGCAATGTTTACTGCCCCAAAAATGAGGAAGGTAAAGGAATGAGGTCAGCTCAGTACTTGAGAGCATTTAACCAATTACAAACTGAATGTCACCTACAAGGAATATGATTTCCCAAGGGGCAACTATGGATCATGATCGGCAGTGTACTTTCCATCTGTGGCTGCCAGACTCAAGCACCAGGTCAGTGTATCCTAAAATATTGTCAGTTCCACCATCATTCCCCAAAATCCTCAAACATATTTCCAAAAACCTGCTCCTATCAAGTTGCAAAAGAATGAGCAATTAAAGGAACTGTCCAGAGGCCTTACGGATTTACAGTATTATTTCCAATTTACATTTTTTTGTTCTGTTAATCTTATCTTCTTTAAATTAATTCCTCTTGTAAACAACACAAAACGAAGGTCAGCAGGGAAAGAAGAGATTAGACCAGAGAATTCAAAATATTTTATTTCAATTCTGTCTCTACAAAAGACAAGGAATGCAACAAGAAGAATTCTTGCTGAGAAATGTAAGAACATCAGCCTACTAAAAATACTGCAATAAGCAAACCCAGAGACAGGTCAGACAGCACATAAACTAAGTAGGTTTAATGACATGATATTTAAGTACCAAGTATGCATGAGTTTTAGTCAAAGACACTTCATCTGGTCAGCTGCTACATAAAAGGCATCAACTCATAAAAAGTGCAACTGCTTTTTAAAAAGCAGTAAAGCACAGGGACCATCAGCCAGACCCCTCAGCAGCTTGCAAGACAAAGCCACCTTGCTGCTCTCTCTGGTTGCATCTGAATGCTAAAATATAGCATTTATTTATGATAAATTCACTTAGCTACTTATGCATAAAACACACAAAGTAGCATTTCCAGCATGAGTGACAAATGTAATTTGTGCCTTGTAAGAAATTCAGTAAAATCAAACAAAATTCTAGCATGCCTTTCAGTGCTCTTGACCCATGTCAGCTGGCAACAGCGTCCTCGAGGGCAAACCCACTATTAACTTCAGCAAACTCAGCACAGTGGTCCTTTTCATTTACTTCTCAGGTCACAAAAAGCTGGGAAGGAATCTCCACCCAGCTGACCCCAGCCATCTCCAGGTACCACAAGTTTTCAGCTGAAATCTTCCTTCTCTGCATGCAAGTACAGCTTCCCACAGGCAGAGTACATGCCTTGGCTACTTGCTGCTCTGAAAACAGACTACATCTAGTGCACCCTAAATACATGAATACTTTTATAAAAAACTCCAGTTTTTACTGCTGAACAGCATCAGACGATCACGTGTGCCTCAGGTTTACTCTCCCTGACACAGATTCAACTGCTGTTAGCTTTGGAGTATTTTAACAGCAGGGAAAAATCTCAGGCTGCGACTGCACTGAAGGAACAAGAAGGGTTTAGAGTGAAATATATCACAAAACTTCTCAGCGTTATTCAGAAGTTCTTATTAAAACCAAATAAATCCCCTCCATCTGCACTAGTACCTTAATACTGATGCAGCAGCACCGTCAACCCGCATCTACAAAAACTTCCCAGCTGCAAAACCCTCCACCCAGCCACAACCACCGACGATAATTTAAGCCTGCGGCTTATGGCAGGCCCGGAGCTGCCAGGTCCTGGCAGGGAGCTGCTCTGGCAGAGATAACTTCACCCTGGAAGCAACCTGGCCCAAAACTGTGGCGAAAGACTGTACCGCCACGGGAGCCGCCTGCACGCTTGTTCTTTGGTTTCAGCTGCAGGGCGTGTTTCCATTTGCACAGAGCGGTTTTGCAGACTTCCTGATCGGAAGCATCCCAACTGCAGCCATGCCCCTGCCTTGTTTTCCCTCACCATCGCTAGCTGCCGACTGAGCTCTTTGCTGGCGTTTTTCATCGCAGCCCCGAGTACTCTGGCATGGCACCGAATCCCACAGCAACAGAGATCACCCAGAGCACTGAGAATACAAATGAGCCGTCGGGGCACTGCCGTTCAGCCGTGGCTGGGACATGGAGCAGGCAGTGTAGCCAGCTGCCAGAGGTGAGGAGAAACGCTTCTTCTCATCTGCCAGGAGACCTTCTTGCTGAGCAAGCCAAGGTACTACTATTCCTGCCCAGGTCTGCAAAACTGGCCTTTTGTCTGCAGACTCAGAGCACAGATCGGTGCCGGAAAGCTCTCCGGAGTCGGATCCTCAGCTGCTGCATCCCACGGAACCAGGGGAAGGGAATGAGGGCAGAAAAGCAGCAAATGCAGACAGGGAAGGACGAAACACTTAAACTGCCCAAGACAATACTTCGCATAACCCCGAGCGCTGCCCACGTCTAAAGCCCGAGGGCTTCCAGGAGATGGAACAGATAAAAGCAAAGTCATGAAGTTTTTAAGAAAGTCTCTGCACAGGCATCTGACACACTGACACATTTCTATCGCATGCCATTCCTTTTCTGCTCATTTCCTAATACTTGTACTCTTTAAGCATCTAGACTTTAAAACGGGCCGGCACCTTTCAGAAGCGCTGCACGTCTCCATGGCGGTGGTTTAACGCGGCGTCTGCCCTGTCCCACACACAGACCCGGGAACCACCGTGCCAGCGGCTCCACCAACGCGGTCAACGGCGCTGAGCAACAGCTCAGGGAAGGAGAAGAAAGAGTCTTTCCTTCCGAGCCCGACAAGTCCTTCCGCCGACACCCTGCCCCTCTCTGCCCAGCGCCGCCCGCCCGCTCCCCTCGCCGGCAGCGGCTCCCTCAGCGGGGCCGGGCTGGCGGGATGCACACCCCGCACACCCGCCCCGGCGGAAAAAACGGGCCAGGGTTTCTGTCTGGAGCCGTGGCAGCGCTCAGC
>WEIV01018108.1:99849-166590 GCA_013390005.1 Calyptomena viridis
TCCCGCCCCCCAGCCGGCCGTGGGCTGACCGTGACGTCAGAGTGGTGCGGGGGGCTAACGGGCGGCGGCGGAGGGGCGCTATGACGTCACGGGTGCGGAGAGCCAATCGCGAGCGGCTCCGCGCGAGGTCCCGCCGCCTCGGGAGCGGCTCCGAGCCGCGACCAACAGGTTGGGACCGCGCGTCCGCTCCTGGACGTGACACGGGATAGAGAGCGGCTCCTGGGCCGTGAGGGCTCTCAGCCCGGGCCGTGGAAGTAGGGGACCCCTGTGAAAAACAATACGGGACCGTGTAATTAAATCTGTCATGATGAGCCGCAGGCCCACATTAAAGGTCCCAGGCAGATATAGTTGATCCGTTTCCTGTGTTTTGAAGTAACGGGCTTTGCAATGTACAGCGTTTTTGACTGTAAGCTCTGACTGCAATAAGTAAGTAGGATTTTAACTCGGTCGTATAATAAAACTGCCGGGTCTGTTGTGCAATTTACATGCATATGTTGAGCCCCTCCCCACAGTGTCAGATGTCTGAAGAAGGAATGTCAAAGCATCCTCTCTGGCTCCTCTCCAACGGCCGGGATGCTCAACAGAAGTAGCAAAGTCCCATTCACCCTCTCCAGACGCTTCATCACCTCCACGCGGCCCTAACGGGGCAGTAGCGAGGGTACCGTGGCATTAGTGTGGCCAGGAAAGTAAGAAAGCAAGTCTGTGTCTTTCCCTCTCTCACATGCTCTCTCATAGCAGAAGATGACCTTTTAATTTTTTTCCCCCTCTTAAGAGTTTGTTCCGTCTCTTTGCTAATTAAATGAAATGTTACATAAATAAAGAGCAGCTTTGCTTTTTTATAGAGAGGAGTCAAGCAGCAACTTGCATGGGGCTTATTTAAGATCAAGTATCTGCAGTCTATGGGAAGCAGTTAGCAATTTTAGAAAGCTGAAGTATAAAGGGTTCCCTGGAGCTTTCTCTCGGCTGTGGAAGGCAGCCCTATAGGTAAAGCCATTAAGGCTAGTTATGCCAACCCCGTGTCCAGTAGCTTCCGCATGGTAGTAATACACTGGTCCCATGTCCATGGTCATTTAGCTGAAGCAATGTGTTGCAACCTCACCTCACCTGATTGAAACTCAGTGTGCAAACAGCTCCCAGAGGTGATGCTGGGCAATAAATGGGCAACAAGATAACTCGGCATGTTTTCCAGTGGGATCAGAAATTATCTTCCTTAAGCTCTTACTGGGACAAGAAAAAGTTTCTCTCCGAAGAAGGCATCAAGGCTGTGCCATAGTTCTTTAATCTTATTTCTTTATTAAACTAAGATGTTAATAGGAATGCTGTTTGGTTTGTGTTGGAGCTTTTTCACAGAATCACAGAATAGGCTGAGTTGGAAGGGACCCACAAGGATCATTGAGTCCAGCCCTCAGCCCTGCACAGGACCATCCCTAACAGTCACACCATGTGCGTGAGGGTATTGTCCAAATTCTTCTTGAACTCCGTCACGGTGCTATGATCACTTCCCTGGGAAGCCTGGGGAGTGCTCAACCACCCTCTGGGTGAAGAGTCTTTTTCTAATATCCAAGCTAAAACTCCCCTGACACAGCTTTAGGCCATTCCCTCAGGTTCTGTCACTGGTCACCACAGAGAAGAGATCAGTGCCTGCCCCTCCTCTTCCCCTCACGAGGAAGTTGTAACTGCAATGTTTCCCCTCAGTCTCCTCCAGGCTGAACAGGACAAATTACCTCAGCCACTCCCCATACCCCTCAAGGCCCTTCACTATCTTTGTTGCCCTCCTTTGGACACTCTCTAATGGCTTCATATCTTTCTTATATTGCAGTGACCAAAACTCTACACAGTCTTCAAGGTGAAGCCTCACCAGTGCAGAGCAGAGTGGGACAATCCCCTCCTTCGACTGGTTGGCAATGCTTTGCCTGCTTTTTTCCCCCCTCTTTTTGTTTTAAGGCCAAATCTCCATTTTCCTGAATAACCAAACCCTTCTGTGATTCTTGTGTGTCTGATTTGAGGCTTTGTAGCAGTTTTCAGTAAGGTGTTCACAAGTGTCCTTGCCTTTGTGTTTTAATACTTTGCAAAAAAAAACAAAACAAAACAAAAAAAAAACCACCAAAACCCCATGAAAACCAGCACAATTCTCAAAGTGAGTATGTCTTTCTGAAGACCCTTTGCCTAAGTTTGTTTTGGAGATTTCTGAGGCATCCCTTCTTGAGGGAAATCAAGCCATTTTGCTCCTCGCAAAATTAGTAGAATAAGGCACAATTTCAATTTTTTCTCACTTGAGCTAATATATCATGGGATCACTGAAACATGACCAGCATCAGGTCTTTTCACATCTTTCACACTTTATTTAAAACACTTTTCAACGTGCTCTAAATAAAGTTCCTTCCCAACAGGCACACAAATTTGTTTCCATGGTTTATTGATGAGAGATGATTGCACCAAGTGTTACTTTCACAGCCAAAACAGCTTTCTAAATCTGGAAGGTGCTTAAATAATTAAGACTCAATCTGGCTGTTTAAACATAAAAATAAGAACTTGAGATGCAAAAAGGGATGGAGTAGGGCATAGGGAGTGTAGGCAGAGAGGCTGGCAGTCGCTGGGGAGTGAGCAGTGCTCTGTGTTGGAGTCCTGCTCCCCACACTGTCCCACAGGCAGGGGAGCACAGCCCAAGCCCATCAGAGGCTGACACGTACCTGCTGCCGCTTCCTTCACTGTGGAGCTTGCTTTTCTCACTTGGTGGTGGGGTTTTAATGAGGCTCTGTATGCCTGGAGCACTGGAAAGACACAGCTGCTGATGGGGGAAAGGATGAGGCTGAGGGCACTTTTGGCCTTGCCAGCCTGGCTCCAGTGTGAGACTCCCTGCTTGTCTGCTGGCTGGTTCTGCCTTCTCCTGGACTCTCCAAAGTGCTCATGTTGTTATCAGTCAGAGAACAAAAACAAGGTCACAGCAGGGGAAATATAATTTCAGAATTACACATTTGGGGCAACTAAGCAAACAGTGCCAAATGTTTTGGCACTAAACTTTTAGTTTGGCCTTTAGTGAGGGGTGGGAGCTGGCCAGTGTCATTCTTGGCTGCAGGTGTGTTGAGTCCCAGAACTGTCCCTGTCCTCTTGGAGCATCTGAAGTTTAGCCAGCAGTGAAGACATTGACTTTGACCTATCCCACCAAGCACTGATGAAATTGCTGCTGGTATATTTGCTCAGGATAGGCTTCAGAGACCTCATTATCGAAGTGTAATCAATGAGGCTGGAGTTCAGAGAAGGACAAATTAAACATTATTAGGGATTTACACAGAAGGACTGCTGGGGCAGATGTAAAATAACTTATACCTTGCATTTAACTTTTACCTGTGTCTCATTATTGCAATTCTGCCTATTGAGAGAGAAGAGACAGAATCTGGGCACTGTGGAAAGCTGAGTCCTAAGTGACCCAGCCTAGGCAGCAGCAGCAGAGGTGACCAAGAGGCCTCAGCAGAGAGGGTTATCCTCACCAAATCAATGGTAATCAAGAAAAAGAGGTTAAATAGATGCTGGCATTTGAGAGTATGGTAGGAAGTGAACAGCTGGACCAACTGAAAGTAGAGTGAAAAGTCAGTGAGGGCTACAGCACTGGAAGGATGAAAGAGCTTGGAGTAGAAGGCCCATCAATAGGGTATTTGAAAGCAGCCTGGATAAAGGGGTAGAAGTGTGTATTCCAGCAAAATGGGACCAAATGGCCTTCTTTTGGGGGATAATGTTTTCTCTTTAAAAATTCTGTTAGAAATCCTAGCTATGCCTGTTTAGTAGTGGTTCATCATACACAATGTAACAAATAGGTCTTTGTTTTGATTAGAAACAGATTAATCCATTTTAAAAAAAAAATTAGCAGATTGATTAGAATAAATAACCATCATTTGCTACTCAGTCATCCCAATGGGATTTTTTAGTTCTGCTTGGGTTTACCTTGGCATCTATCCAAGCTGACTGTGGCAGCTCTATGTTCTTTATCAGCACGATAAGTGGGATGTGATTACTGTTCTTAAATCAAACAGTGGACTAAAGAATCATGCTTGAAATTTCAGCATCTATCTCTTCTGAATATGGTGTTTTCTTCTGTTGTGCAGATGACAAATGCTTCATGCTGTTTATACAACTTTGTCTAACTTTCAAGTTCTTGATCTTCATAGAAAAAGCTTCCAACCAAGATTTTCTTGACAATTTTGTACTTGGCAGATTTCATAAGCAAGTGGCTGGATGAAGCTGCTATTTTGAGATTCCAACACAGAACTGGTGTGAACACACTCACTCTCTGTTGTAAGGTATGATCATGTTACAAACTGGTGTTAACTTTTGAGGATGATTTTTGCTCTCTGCCATTCTCACAAGCTAGAGAGGAGGGAAACTTTTTGCCCTACATTTTTAGTCCAATTTCATGCATTTTACATTAATAGCAGTTACTTTTCTGCATTTCCTCTTCCTCTCACATCTCTCTGCAGCATGCAGTGCTGTAGGCAAATAATTAAACAGGATTGAAGACCTGCAGTGACACACCAAACTTGCAGTGTATTTTAAGAGCCAGATTTATCCCAAATAGTGTCCCACAAGACTGAAATATTTTGTTTCTTGCCAAATAATTATGGAATTTTCTCTATCATTGGTGTTAGTATGTTCTCTCTCACCATGCTGCTCATAATCTCAGAGAGAGAAAATGTGATTAATGAAGCCTCAGTTCAATGCTACTAAAGCTTTAATTACCCTGAGCTGAGAAAATAACAAGCCCCAGCAATACTGCCACTGTATAGCAGCTGGTTTGCCCCTGTGGCACTGCTGGGGCTGCTGATATGAGACATACAAAGAATAACAAGTTGTTTCTGATGAGCAAGTAGGAAAGGAGACAGGTAGTTCCAAAATGGCCATGAAGGAAGTGATCACTTAACCCGGAGGCACCCAGAGGTTAACTCAGTTGTAGTGTCCATGTGTGTGTGTAGTGTGTAGTGTCCATGTGTCCTCCTCAGTCTGTCTTCTCTTTTTCAATGTCTGCAGTAGAAGTGGCAATTAGTGGTGTCTTGTTTATAACTTAGTCACACAACAAATCATACTTACCTCTCTGGAGAGGCTTTGGCAGGGCACAACCCACCTTAGCCCTGGGCTTTTGCTGGTGGCTGCAGTGTGCCAGGGAGGGAGCAGAATGTGAGGGTCACCTTGGTACATCTCTGTCCTGCTGCTCTGCTGCAACCCCAGAGAGCTCTGTGAGCCCTGCTCTTTCCTCCCCTTCCTGCTTTTGGATAGTCCCCTCAGGATTTAGGCCCATCTGCAGTTAAGAGTAGAAGCTCTTCAAGGGGAAGGTGTATTGTCACTTCAAGCAGCTTCTGCTGCAGTAGACTGATTTTATAAGAGGTAATGATAATCACAGTAGGTGAATAAAGTATGAACTGCATTATCTTGCATTAGTAATTGGATGCTTGCACCTTGCCTGTTCCTGCTACAGTGCCTTTTTGTTGACTTACTGTATGGTTTACAACATCCAATCCTGCAAAACAATGTGTATTCTTCCAAAGCATCATAGATCCACCATTGTCCATGGCAGCCTGTCACCAATGTTCTGCTTTATCTCAAAAGTAGTGGGATTGGGATTTGGAGCTGTTGCGTTACTCAGTATAAGGGAGTCGGTAGGAGTACAACTCTGTATTTCCATTAAGAGTTAGGTGTATTAGTTGTTTTGGTTTGGAGAAGCAGTTAAGGGCAGCATTTGCAATCCCTCTTCATGTGCCATGCAACCTATCCTTTTCTCTTTAATCACAACCAGTGTAAACTGTTTGAGATAATCCCGTTGTTGAGAGAAAACATTGTCTTACTTATTATTATTACTTATTATCGTCTTACTGCAGTAAATCATGCTGTCTTAATGCAAAAAAGAGATGAAGAAAAGTATTTTTGTAAATGCTCTGATTTGTCTGAAAACATGTACATGAATCTGAATGATTGCCCTTCCACACTGGAATTTTTCAAGTATTAAATCCATTCAAACTGCTTTGTTGCTGGACCTTATAGTACCATCTCTTACCTGATAATCAATACAGTCATTAAGTCATCACTGCAGTCATGGTTTTGAGAAGACTATTTCCCTACAGAGCACTCAGATCCTGATATAGCTCCTTTCCCCTTTCAGCCTTAAGTGTTCACAGAAAATCTTTTCTCCATTTAGAAAAAATCATTATACCTGGACATTTCTCCTGAGTTAAAATTATTGTATACAATTTTAATAGTCTGTTTTATTGCAGGATTGCTGTCTCTTCAGACCAGCCTGAAGCCTACCTTCCTGGCTGCAGGGTACTGAAGCCTCAGTACACAACACTGGGCCCTCGCCTGCCCATCTTCTTCCAAGAGAACCTATAAATCCAATGTGCTGTCTCTGTTGCTTGCTCAACCATGTTCTGAGGTGAGAGTAACCTTTTAGCCTGATATAAAGATATCCTTTCCTATTTCTAAGGGTTGTCTCAGCTCTCACCTGGGAAGCCAGAACCTGCCTTTGCCCTGTGGTCTCTTTGTGGGACCTCTACTCACATGGCCTGGGAAAAAGGAAGGCTGGGAACGTATTTTACAGGCAATTGGAAAAAAAAAAAACCAACAAGATGAAGATTAAACATTCAAAATAACTGGCATTTTAGGGTTTTTCATCACCTCATTGCTCATCTTCAAAGAGTCCTCTGCAGATGTGCAGCCAAAAAGCGAGCCACCCAAAGCAGTGACTGCTGTTGATGTTTCCAGCCCTGCTGCTGTCCTGAGGAGAACTGAGGGGACCCTGTATGGGTTCCTTGGATGTAAGCTACCAACAGCACACTGCTATTGGGAATAATCTTTGGTGAGTGATATAGCAACCAGTCCAGGTCAGGTTTTGTGTAGAAGGTATTTTAGTGTAAGTTTTCTTCTTGTTAGATGAAAAGTAATTTAGTTTTTCCTGCAAAGGAGGGGTGGTTTGGCTTTTTTCCTTCAAGGAATGCATTTTTTCCCCAGCTGTGAACAATACTGGATGTAGGTAGACATAGAAATAAGTAGGGTGGATATTCTTCTCTTCCTCCCTCATTCTTTGCTTGTTTTGACCACTTACACTGTAAGTTAAGGGCAGGGACTTTTTCCCACTCTGTGCATGCAGAGTACACCTCAAATATTTAGGAGATGGGAAAAGGGTATGGAAATGTCATACCACCCTGAAGTAATTCTAATAATGACCCAAGGAGCTCTAAAGGAAGACTGGGTACACTCCTGGTCACTTTCCAGAGAGGCCTCATGGGCTCATCAGGAGGTTGTAAGTAAGCAAAATTCTTAAAGATGACTGAATCCATTCCCTCACCCTTAGGCATAGTGAGATTTTCCTAGACATATCCAAAGATACGAAACTATTCATGCAGTGCAAAAGATTAGCAGCCAAAAGGAACATCCCCAGTCACACAGATCACCACATCCCAAGTGTATAAGTTGAGACTGTGAGTGCTAGCCAAAATCATGTTAAAGTCCACAGGTCATGATGGGATTCTGAGGAAGAAAAGGAGTTCTTGCTTCGAGCAGAGGCTGCTGTCTCTAGAGACTGGGTACTGCTGATCTTCAAAGAAACAAGCCTGATTGACACTTTCGAAAATACATTATATTAAAAGCAATGCTTTACTTCAACTCTTTTTAAACAAAGTATCTACTTATGACTTCAGCATGAAAACAGTATTTAGTATACTTGGGTTTGCTTCCAAAACTATTTTTTTCATGCTGCTGAGGTGATATTTCTCCAAAGACTCTTCTTTTATGAATAATGCATTTGCGTTTACAGTCCTGTCTTTTAGTTTTATGGTTTTTTTTTAATTAAACCTTACAACTATTTTGATGACACCTAACATTTCTCCTGTGCCTCCGGTAAATGGTTTGGTCTATAGTCTTAATTCCAACTTTCTGCTTTCATAACTTTTTGCATTTATAGCATATCCAAGCTGCAGTCTGCTAAAATTTGTTTATTTGTCTGCTGTAATTTTTGTTTCCTTTGACACAAATTTTCATTTCAGTACTTGAACAGCCTGACAAGTAGTTATTAGAGATTCTTCCATTTACTTGTCTATTCGAAAAGTGAATAGCATGGTTACAGTACTGTCAGAAACTAGGTAGTGGCCTTTACATCCATATCCATCCTACTTAGTGGGTTGTGTTGACTGCTTCCCTGAGTAGAAGTCTAGTACATCCACACCTGTAAGCAGCCACTTTCATGAAATCATTGAAATTATGAGATCCAGTCCTTATTTCTTGTCTGTCCTTATTTGTCTCACACAACTCCATTTTAAATGAGGCAAGTTCCTCTTTTTGAGTCCTGCTACATTTTGTCTCTTGCATTTAAGGTTTATCTTTTTGGTGATTTCTGTGGTAAAAGATTCTGTTTCTGAACTTGATCTCATTTTCTGGTTTGTCTGTATCACTGTCTAATAGCTGTACTGTTGTCTTTATGTGAAGGTAACTTCAAATATCAAGTTTGTATCTAATTGAATTTAGAGGCGTTCTGTATTCTTGTAATTGTCTTTTTTTCATTTAAAAGGAAGATATTTGGTATGGTTGGACTAGAGGCTGTCTTTATTTTATTGTTGGATTAATTCTATGCACTGAATTTTTCTAAAATTGAAAATTGCTATGGCTTGTTCATTGCTGCCCTCAGCCTCTGTGTGGGAATGGCTGCTATGGGATGTCCCTGGACCCTTTCATCTCCAGGATGGCTTTTCCATGTCAGGGCAAAACAGCTGGAACTCAGAAATGCCAAGTTACTGCTCTTTAATTAATTACTACATCACTTCAATCATAGAATCAAGTTGTTTGTGCTCTTATTTCCTTTGGAAATGAAAAACGAAGTGCATCAGCCCAAACCTTTGCAGATCAAAGATACCATGCCCTGCTTTTGCTGGGGACTGAGAGTTTTTAGCTTCTCTTCCTGCACAGGCCCTTGGTCAGCTGCAGGTGTCTAAGCCCTTACATATATATTTTAACAAGAACTAAATTGGTTCAGTGTATACCAAGGACACTGCTGCTACCAGCTCTCCTTGGCACCAACAGCTCTTCTAGGCATATCTATGGGAGTGCCTCTGTTCTCATAATTACAGTATTGCTACCAACATGCTATAATTAGACAAGTTAAAAATTGTCTGAGCTCCTACTTATTGCTGAAATGCGCTAAATTCCAGATGCAGTTATCACTTAGAAAAACTGCTTTGAAGCTTTAGCTCCAGTATAGGCGATATCCTCACACCCTCCTCAGCTTTCATCTGAATGGAGCTTTTTATGTGAACTTAACATGCATGGATGGTCTTTGTAAACAGCTTTTCTTCTTTTTTTATTATATACCAGAAGAAGCATTAGAGGATAAATGGAGTGTATTTTTTTTACATAATTCCTTAAGGCTGGCCACCTGCCAGCCTTACATGTCAGGGTATTTTATTTTATTTTGGTTTTTTTTTGTTTCATCAGTTTCTGATTGAATATGTGTATTTTCCATGTTGGGGGCTCCATGGAGCAACCTCTGAAACTCAGGAAGAATAATCAGTTCATTCCTGTATTCTGTGCTCCTTGTTCCTTACCTCTTGCAGATAGTGGGTTTGAGCTCTGCACAGCATGGACGAGAGGTTCTAGCTTTGAACTGCTGCCAAATTCAATGAACTGTCGGCTTTGATGTATCTTGGTTTCTTCAACCTACTTTTATGAGGAAAAAAGAAGCATCACTGAGGCCTATTTGCTTTTTTGCTACAACCGCTCCTCTTCGTATTATTTTGACAAGGTAGTTGCCGTGTTATATACCTTGTATGGATCATTGATCATGTCACTTTTCATAACCATCACATTTTTGCTCCATCCCTGCAGTGAGAGCACTGACAACAGAGGAAAGGCAGCTCAGAGCTCAGACATCTGCCCTGTTCTCACAAATGTAGTAGCAGGAGATTCATCATCAGCTGCTCTCATCAGAAATCCCCATTCTTCACATAGTTTTAAAGCTCTTGGCAGACTTTCTGCTTCCACCCACACGGTAAAGGCTTCTCTAATAACAACAGCAGCGTGAAGCCCATTAAGATCAGAATGGCAGACTAACTGAGCCCAACTCTCCCTTTTGATAGTGGAGAGTTGTCTTCTTTAAAGGAAGGCAGGAAAGTGGGTTTCAGTTAATAAAGCTGCCTGGTTTCTGACACTGAAGCAGCAATGCAAGTTGGCCCTGTGGTGCTTCTCTTCCTCAGCCTGCCCCGTCCACAAGGAATTCCCATGGCCCGTGACCTGGGGGCAAGACTACTAACCATTCCTCCTGCAGATAGCTTTGTTATGCTTAGACCCTGCATTTCAGTTCAAGATAGGATGCCTGCCTTTCCCCCGCCCTTTCCTCAACCCTACCCTCTGCCAGACTGACTTAAAAGATGCAGTCATCTGATTTCTTCTGGAACATCGCTCTGATGAGGAAGCTTAGCATTCCCCGTGCTGGGTCTTAAAAGGATGACTGTACCAAGGGGTGGCGGGATGGGCCACACAGGCACTGAAAAGTTTTGAACTCTACTCCGTATGTATTAGCACCAGGGAGTAGTGTCTGTGCTAATCTGTGTTAATCGGTGTTTCTTACTGCACTGTTGTACTCTACAATACGTAGAATTGATTTGACACGAATCAGCAGGGAAAGCTTATGCTTCCAAAATGAATGACATGCATAATGTTAGCTTTATAAAATACTCTTCCCTGGTTCATGATCAAAGCACAGCACCATGCACCTAATAGGCCACATGCAGAAATGTGTCAGCAACCTGCCCAGGTAGAGTGCAGTAAAGATGTTCTATTTTATCTTAAACAGGGGGTAAAGGTTTCTAAGAAAATGAAGATTGGCTATTTAAATTCAGTTTTTGCCTGATGGACTGTATGTGTATAATTTTAATTCCTGGGAAATCCCAGAATGCATCAAGCAGACCACAGGTCAGTAGGATGGGTTGCCTACCTTGTAAGCTAACAGCTACCATGGGTGCCCTGGTAGCTGAATGACTAAGAAGGAGCTGGAATAAGTGACTGTAGTCTTAGTTGTGGAGTAAAACATTGGACTAGTTTGTCCAGAGAGCTGGTAGATGCCCCATCCCTGGAAGCATTCAAGATCATGCATTGGACTAGATGACTTTTAAAGATCAAGTGTGGATTCAAGGGAGAGGATCGGAATGAGACCTGGGGGCAGCAGGAAGATTAGACCACCCATTCCAGCTTGAGTAAGCACTTGTGCTGGATTAAGAGATCATGGAACTGCAGTGTCAATTGTCATTGCAGACACAGGTATGGGTGCTACATGCTTACCAAAATTTGCTTCTGCTGATGGTCTCCTTTTCTAGAAGTACCTTTGATTAGACCTCTCATTTCCACCTCTCATTTCAAGCAGATATGTGAAAATACTGACTTCCAGATATGTGAAAATACTGACTTCTTTTTCTGCTTTAATTGCCTGGAGTTTCTCAAAAATAGACACTTAATACATTTTCTGATTTTATTCTTTTGTATTCTTTTCTTTCCCTCCACAAAAAAATGGTTTATTTTCCTACATTAACTCCTCTTTGACAAAATGTTCAGGGAGGAAGAAAACCATGCTGTCAGATATCATACAACTAGAACTGAAAGAAATAGAACAGCTCTATAATGGTGTGTATTGACTAGACCCCTCTCAGTTCAATCATTTTTTTCTATTTGTCAGGCAGCCTTAGAGCAAATTAGTGCCATGACTAGCCCCTGCAAATAGCAGCATGTCCACAGGTGGTGGGACAAGGTGGATCTGCTTCCCAGAGTCTCAGGAATGTTCCTGTGTGTTAAAGCACTTGGTGGTGTTGTTTGTTAGAGTACTTCTTCTTATTCTCAAAGTCCAGTACCAGATAAAGGAATAAAACTCGGAGCTTCTCAGTTTTTCTTGCTGTTTATTGAGCTTTATCACAACTTCAGCATGTCACCCAAACCTGGGTTTAACATATCAGAGCGTGTGCTGCAAAAAGCATTTGCTGCAAAGCGTGGAAGCACAAAGCGAGAGGGAGTAGGGTATGGAATGCCTTGGAATGCCTTGGAATACCCCGGAATGCCGAAATGACAACTGCATCTAAGTTTTTAAGGACACTAATGACCAATTAACAGATAGCATGTCCTCTGTTTACAATTCTGTACCAGTAATCCTAACTTATTACTAACACATCTTCTCTACCTCAAATCTATTCTACTAATCTGTAAGTGCCAGCTCTACTGCAGTACAAAGGGCAAGAAGAAGAAGAAAGAACTCAAGGCAACACCCCAAATCCTTCATCTTGTCTTCTTTTATATTTATACTACAAAACCTAAAACTACAAGCTTCACTTCTGTGACAAACTAAACTATGATCCAAATTATTTTTTTGCTGCTCTTGCTCCCTCCATCAATGTTGGAAGCTCTTCCCAGGGACACAGATTGAAAACTGTATCCTCCTGGGGTCTCTGCAAGGGTCCCAAACCCTCCAGGGCAATTTGAGGTGTAGTCTCGTCATCCTGGACTCCAACACTGTGACAAAGGGTAAGAGACCCCAGAGTCACACAGCTACGAAAAACCACCACCTGCACGAAAGTTGTCCAGTCCTATGTACTTTGGGAAATCCATATACAGTTGCTGAAATGTCACAGAACCATCTCAATGGGTAATGTTATATAAATGTAACCTTCTGGTCAAACGAATGAAATATTTTTTTGAAACTTATTAAGAAACATATATTTAGAAGACAGGGAAATTAACATGGCGTAGGTTTGATGGGTTTCTTTTTCTAAAAAGAGCAGGGCCATCAGGGAAAGATCTGGTTTATATTTTTACAGAACCAGGGCCCAGCTTCTTCTTACACTCAAATTGTCATTGATTTTAACAACTGAGGGAATGAGCCTCACATTGATTTAGACAAGAACTAAAAACTGGATTTCATGTGGCAAACTGTTCTTGGATCATGACTAATACCATAACTTTGGGTAAAAGCTGTTAAAAACCGTGTAGCTACCATGTTCCCCTTTGAAATGCCATTTTATCTGAAAAACATCTCTCGTTAAGGGAAAAAACCAAATTCCATAGTCAGTTCAGTTTTATCCACCAGACAATGCTTCTGCATTCTGTAAAAACTGTAAGCAGATGAGTGAAACTGTAGATACCAGGAATGATGCCGGTGGGCAGGGTCACCCTGGCTTTGTAAGTCAGTGCTTGCTAGCGGGATCACAGCGGAGGAGCAGCACTCCCATCGCAGCACTATCCACTCGGAGGGCAGTCGCGGTGACTCAGGTGCCAGAGTTTGGCCCAGCCCTTTCTCAGAAGCTTGTGTTTTGTTTTCCACAGCCTTAGTCAGTACTGCCTCATGCCCTCTTGCCTCGGGATGTGCCGTTGTGGGCCACTCCCTGAGGTACTTCAAGACTTTTTTTGCTGGTGAGGCCAAAAGTTTTGGTTAAAAGCAGGTTGGGCTTGACTTGGTTCATGCTCACTCCTCTTCTGGGAGCGCCTGAGTAGGTGCCTGAGGCACAGCTTGAGGGGCTGATAACATCCCAGCAGATCTGTAAGGACTAGTTATTTATGTCATGCCCTCTTCACATTGTTTTAGCCTTAGCTGAGGTGCAAATGAGCCCTGCCCTGCCTCGGGGCAAGAGGTGCCAGGGGCACAGCAACCATCTCTCTGGGCTGCACACAGTGCAAAGCTCCTGAAACTAACAGGAGGGCTGAAGTCTTGAACATGGTTTTGAAAAGGAAAATTAGGACTGGAAAGGAGGTATGGAGTGCAAATTCTTCTGCAAACCTGCTGGACCTTAAGGGAAAAAATGGGTTGCTACTACTCAGAGCCCCCTCTCTGCTGAGCACTGTATTTGTACAGTAGGTATCATTAGCAGAACCTTTAGTTGGTAGGAGAGCTACAAATCTCTTCTTGTGTTCAAATGGCCCAGAATTTTTATATAATTTGAATTTAATTATTTTAATTCTAGCCACACCTGGCACAGTGTCTCAGCCGGCACCACTATGGAGACTTGCTCTTACCTGTCCGGAAGGGTAGTGGGCTGGGCCTGAATGGACAGGAGCCAAATAAAAGTTTGGGACCCAAAGTGCCTCCATCCTTGTCTAGTATCTAATCTGTTGGTCTCACCTGTGTGCAGGTCAGTTTTTTGTTAGTTATATGAATCTCTGTTTGGGATTTTCTACCCCCAGTGCCTGTCCCACTGACTGATGCCGCTTCCAGTCTGTCTCTCTGTGCTCTTCTAACCATGACTATTGAGTGCACCCTTACAGCCCAGCGCGGGAACGTTGAGCCTTGTTCACCAGAGGAACACAGAATTCTCTTTCTTCACACTATATTTGCATGATCATGTTGTCATCTTAAATTAAGGACAGACTGATCCCTGTGGTCAAGACCAAGTTCCTCTGTCAGACCAGGTTTGATCCCGCAGATAAATCCAGATCGTAAAAGCATTCACCCAGTGTACACGGATTTTTTTCAACACTAATAACAGCATTGCTGGCCTCTCTCTGCAGGTACTTTCAGAACATCCTCTTTTTCTTCTAAAAATATGCACTTCCTCCCTGTGCCTTCCTCCTTTTTACATTATATAGTATCTCTAAAATCACAAATATTTATGGTGCTGGCTGTTCAGTTTAGTTAGCTGAGAAAAAGAATCAGAAAAAAGGTCAGAAAGTAAAACTGAAAGCTGGTGGAACACTGGAAAGAAAACAAAAGGGAGTTATCTTAGTGGCAAAGCTGAGGAGCAAAAAGAAGTCAGATAAGGTTTGAAGATATAGTAACAAGGAAATGCTGCCTGGAAAAAAAGACATTTTGAACAGTTTAAAAACCTGCAGAACTGTAAAGAATACAGCCATTCATATCAAATCTATTGTAACATTTTCTTTTTGAAATATCAGTGGCAAAACCCAGAACCATATCTTATTTCAAAACAGCAACAGAAGCTGTAATCTTAAACTTTCTTGGAAATATTTGCTAGCACCAGTAGTCCAGCCAGCTGAAGGCCAATCATCTCCCTGGCTTCACCAAGCACTCGAGTTCTCCTCCTGCCAAAGAAAGGCAAAAGACTGTGAGGGAAGGATGCTGGGGGCTGTCACCACTTCTGCTCAGTTCCCCAACTGGTCATGGTGCAAAGGGCAAATAGTGGCAGAGCCGCTGAGCGTGGCATGGTGGGAAACACAGTACCCTGTGCTCTGAGCCCAGTGACAGCTCATCAAATTGCCTTCATCATTACTGAGCCCTGGTGCATTTTTTTATAGAGTGCTAATCATCATCTTGGCTGTTTTGCAGCCCACAAGACTGCATACTGGCTGCTGAAATTACCTTCAGCAGTTTGAACTGAATTTGGTATCTTTCTGCACGTCCTAGGAGTGCTAGGGAAATGTGTTCACACCATGTCGTGACTGCAGCTCCTGACTGAAGGCATGTAGGTGATGCCTTCCTACCTCTAAGTCCATCATTTTTTTCATGTCTTAGAGCAAAGTGGTTAATAATGTTGCAGTGGTTTCAGATCACACAACTGGAAATTGCATTCAAGGTCCAAAATATGGCCCTAGATTTATTAAGAGCTATGTGCTTCCAGGCAGAAGAGATCTTCAGTGTTTAAGGAAGTGTATGTGCAGGGAATTTGACAGAAGTGCCTTGACAGCTTTCCCAGGTGACATCTTCCATCGCGTGTTTGCTGTCAGCTCACAGGCTGAACATGTAAAACCTGTTGGCTGCAGGGATGTAAATAGCAAGTCTTTTCTCACAAGTGCCATAGACAGAGAAAGGCAGGGCAGGACTCTTTGATGCTACAAGCAAGGCCAGCAGCAGCCCGTGGCATTAAGCCTGGGGAGCCATGGGCCCCCTGCCTCAGCTGCACTCCCTCCCAAAATTCTGACACCTGGTTGCTCTGGTCCCACTTTCCTCTCCTACCTCTCCCCAAGACCATAAGCAGTGTCTACATGCTTTGAATTTTGCTTCTGCTGATGAGAAATCTGGAGCTGCTGTCATGTGCCCAGTTACAGAGCTTCAGACGACAAATAGTAACTCATTAATCCCACAAATTTACCCTGAGCATACCACTGCAAGAAAAGGGATCAAATTCTTCTCCCAACTCTGTTTGGGCAATTGCACAACTTCCAGGAGATTAAGTGAGGGGAGGATCTGGCCCCTCATCTACCAGGAGAGTCACAATTGCTGTTCAGAGCTCCTCCTCCTAAATCCTCTGAGCTAGAGGCAGTTTTCCTATTACAAATTGCCTTGAAAGTATAAAAAAAGAGTAATCTGTTGAGGCGAGCTTGGCTGAATGTTTCATTGTCCCTTTGTTTCTAAACATGTGGAAGGTGATTTACTTCTGCTGCTGTCCAGTTAGAGAGGAACAACTGCTTTAAACAAACAAGCAAACAACAACAACAACAAAACCAACAAAAAACCCCCCAAAACACACAAACCATGGAAACACAAAGGGAAACAATTGGAGTTTAAACCTGAGTGGCCAGAAGCCCAAATAGACCCATGTCTGACACAGAAGAAAAACTGAATAGATTTATTCCTGCTATCTATAAAGCAAAGTCTATGTTTCTAAATCCATAAGAACAGATATCCTTTGTTTTCAGTGTGTTCAAAACCAGTGGCAATCCGTAGCAGGGAGAAACAGTTACAGTTTTAATGCTTTGCTGGGGGAAAGTGGCAACAACACTTCCTGTCTTTGTCAGTGAACTATTCCCCAGCTGTGGCAAACAGCCAGGCATGGCCGGGGCACACTTGCATTTCTCTCAAAAGCCATGTTTCCCACTTTCCCCTCCCAGCTGGAGAGTTCAGTGCTTGCTCTGAGGTCACTGAGTAAGCCTGTTAGACAAGCACGAGATATTATTAACATTGAAATACTCCTGAGCTGTTCTTAGGATTTTTTACAACGCTACAAGGATATGTTAGTGTAATATTTCTTCCCAAGCAGCAACTGCTGAAGTCAAACATAAGATGATAACCCGAAATGTATTTTATCATCCACACAGGGCTCTACTGAAAGTGCACGAATGAGCTCTAATGCCTGCACACTCCTGTGCTTGATTTCTTACTCTTTCTTCCAGGATTCACAAGAAATTTAGCTTGTAGGAAGAGATGTTTCTGGGTTTGCTATGAAAACAGCACAAAAGAACAGTTTTCTCCTTAAAATATTAAATTGTTTGCTAATCTTAACTACCAGAAGATGAGACTAATTTAAGAGACATCACTTAAAGAACTTTGTGACCTAATTAAGCTTTTGGTCCTCTGGCAGTGGGAAGAGGCTTTAAAATGTGGATGTACTGCAGGCTATTTTACCTTGCCAGATAGATGGGTGTAAGTACATCTGTCAGTAGTGCTATAACCACTGTCTTCTGTTGCAGTAATTTGAAATTTTATGCCATTCTCTTACACCTTCTGCAAAAGGGACTATTAAAGACAGGGCCTAAATGTAGCAAAGTCACCTGCTGTACTTTCTAGATTTTGTAAAGGATGAAGCTTTTATCAAAATTAAACTTTTTGTGACTTTTGTATTGCTTTCTCTGTTCTTGTAAAATACACAATTCAAATGCAACATTCAAAAGGTGTAAATGCTCCTCAGAAACAGCTTTCTCTCTCTACAAATTTGATACTAATATCTGCTCTAGTGGAAAAGACTGGGCAGCAGGCAAGCATGCTGTACTCTTTTTCTGCCTTCTTCTTTTAAAAATGTTAAACAAAATTTTTCCAAAAATGTATTTGCAATGGACTTTAAGGATATTGCCTTCATACATTTAAACAAACCTGAGTGCAGGTGTAGGTTATATAACACCACCAGCGGCCAGATAAGCAGACAAGAACAACAAAAGATAATATGTTTACCCATTCCAATTGCAAAAGCCTCCCACTGGATAACTCTCTGCTGTCACTTATTTTCTGTGTAATGCAGAGGTAACCTCAGTGCTGTAAGTCTATTGCAACACAGGTGAGGGAACCCAAATTTGGCAGCCTACCTCATGCTGATTTAAAATGATCTGTACATCTGCTACTGTCAGATTTCCATGGCTCTGCACAGCCTTCATAGGTGACACATCTCTGCTTTGATGTCTGGTATTTTTTAAACAAATCCCATATGGTGTTGAAGTTGAAGAGCTTTGACATGTGAATGTGACTGAGATCGGTCACATTGGAAACATGTCTTGCACTGGAAATCCCTATGAAGGAAGAGGGGATGTGCATTTGTGCTTAGAAGATGAGGAGGGTTTCTCCAAGTACTGCACATGATGGAGGAAAAGGGAACCAAGCTGGAAGATGAAAGCAAGCATCAGCAAAAGGGAAGATATGAGTACGTCATTCATCAAAAATTGGGAATATAAGGAGGTGTATATGCTCTGTTCTGAATCAGCTAAAACCAAATTGTTGATGTGACTACCTACCTGTCATATGACACAGGCAAAGACCCCACAAAACATTCATAAAACCATGTTTGACGGTACAAATTTGAGGAAGCATGATAACTCCTATTAAAACTCCTTTGTATTCTGTCCTTTCTCCTTCTCTCTATGCTCCTCCCTCTCTCTGTGTTGGTTCTTTCCACCATTCTTTTCACCTGAGACCTTCAGAGGAAGGAAGATCTGCTTTTCTGCTGCCCGTTGCAGTCTTACCCCTGGCTGTGGGTTGGTAGTAGAGGTAAATGGTGTGAATTCCTGGCAGCTCTGCAGCTTTGCAAAGGTGCTGGGTTTTTCAGTGGGTCCTGAGTACATCTATAGATAGAGGAGCAGGAAGTCAGGGAGTAGGGACGCTCTGCCTGGAGGTACCCGGCTTCCAAACTTCCTGATGCAGTATTTAGGGCCAAAAAAACTTTTGCTTGGAAAAGATCCTTTTCTGCTTTTAGGATGAGATCCTTTTTAACCTGAGATATTCAGAGCAGACCTGTGGTGCTCCATCATACACAGCAATGTTCTGGCTGCCTAATCTCAAAAAGTGACATCACTCTGCACTAACCATGATACAACATTTTCTGATCTTTTCCTCTCTCTGTTTGTGTGTGTCTTTGCCACAACTTTGTCCGTTGGACTAAATTAGAAACCTGCATGAAGCTGAATGATCATTCATTTTGTACTAGTGGACAGACCAACTCGGGTTACATTGTTTGGGGTATCTCGTACAGATCATTGGATCAGGAAGAAGTAATAGCTGAAGTCTTCTTTGGGTAATTGGAAGAAGCCTCACTCAATCAAAGTGATTTGGAATAGTCAACAGGGATTTATGAAGGGGGAAATTGTGCTTATCCAACCTTGTTGCCTTCTATGATGAGATAAGTGGCTTGGTATATGAATGGATGTTCTTTTTCTTGACATTAGCCAGGGTTTCAAGACTGTCACCTGTAACATCCTCACAGACAAGCAAAGAAGTGTGGGCATGATAAGTAGACAATGAGTTGGACTGAAAACTGGCTGAATTCCCAGGCTCAAAGAGTTTTGATCAGTGGCACAAAGTCTGGAGGACACTTACTAGGAGTGTACCCCAAGGTTGATACTAGGGTCAATATTACTTGGGACCAACTCAGCAAGTTTGTCATGATACAAAACTGTGAGAAGTAGCCGATGCTATTCAGAGGTACTTGGGCATGTTGAAGAAAGGGGCAGAGAGAAATCTTATGAAGATCAGTAAATTAAAATACAAAGTCCTACACCTGGGGAGGGATAACACCTTGCTCCAGTACAGAGTAGAGGCCAACCAGCTAGAAAACAACATGGCAGAAAAAAGGTTCTGAGTGTCCTGGTGAACAAAGCTGACCATGAGCCAGCAATTCTTCCTCATGTTGAAGAAAGCTAATAGTATCCTGGGCAACATTGTCAGCATGTTGAGAGAAGTGACACTTCCCCTCTGCTCAGCACTGGTGAGACTGCACCTGGCATGTTGTGTCCAGTGCTGGGCTCTCCTGGACAAGAAAGGTATAACCTTACTGGAGTGGGTCCCATGAAGTGTCTGAGAGATGATTAAGGAACAGGAGCATCTGTTATATAAGAAAAGGCAGAGAAAGCTAGGACTGTTAACTGGAGAATATAAAGCTCAGGGGTCATCTTGTTGGTGGGTATAAATATCTCATAGGAGGGTATGAAGAAGGCAGAGCCTCTTCTCAGGGGTGCCCACTGGTAGGATAAGAGGCAATGGGTACACACTCAAGCACAGTAAATGCTATCTGAAATAAGAACTTTTTAACAGCACTTTTTTAGTGTGAGGGTGACCAAACACTGGCACAGGTGGCCTGGAGAGATTGTGAAGTCTCCAGTCTGGGATCTCTGGAGATACTCAAAAGCCATAGGGATGTAGTCCTGGGTAGCCTGTTCTAGGTGACCCTGCCTTGAGAAGTGAGGCAGGGAGTAGACTAAATGATGTCTAGAGATCTCTTCAAGCTTCAACTGTTATGTGCTTCTGTTCCATAATTTACAAGTTGCTATGCATTTGAACTGCACTTTCTTTTATCAGGAAAGAAAATCAGTTCCCTTGCACTACAAGGAACACACAGTGATATTAGGCCCTCTCCATGCATTAGAACATCTGTTTCCTATTTCAGACATAAAGTCATGATAGAGCTTTCAGATGTTTTACGAAGAGTTGAAGACAGCGTGTGTAAAAATAACATTTGTTATGTGAGACAAATATGAACAAATACTGCTTGATTTTCACAAGGTTGAATCATAAATCTTTGAGGCTTTGCCACTGCCTGCAGCTTCAGTGCTTGACCAGCCTCCTCATCTGTGAAGGGCTCCTTTGGTCCTGTATAGTACATGATGTACCATTAAGTACTGCTGGATGTAGCCACAAAGGCAGAACATTCCTCTAGTTCTGTAGAGAGTCTGGTAGCAAAACCAAGAAAATATTTGGGTACATGAAAGTTAAGATCTTATTCTGTCTAATTTGTAGATATAACCTGGTTTTGCCAGTGGAAGTTGGTGGGAGGCACATATGCTACATGTGTACTAGTAAATGAAACAGTCCAAGGGGGCTGACTCACCTTAAGGCCATTTCAACCTGTACCCATGTGCTAGTTTTAGCTAGGGCAGGTTTATTCACAGTGACGGGTATGGGGCTGTGTTTTGGGTTTGTGCTGAACACAGGGCTGATAATATAGAGGTGTTTCTGTTATTGCTGAGCAGTGCTTACACCAAGTCAAGGCCTTTTCTGCTTTTCATGTTGCCATACTGGTGAGGAGGCTGGGGCTGCATGAGAAGCTGGGATGACATACAGCCGAGACAGGTGACTCCAACCAGTCAAAGGGATATTCTACACTGTATGACATTGTTCTCAGTATATAAAGTGGAGGGAAGAAGGAGGAAGGGGAGCACGTTTGGAGGGATGATGTTTGTCTTCCCAAGTAACTATTATGCGTGATGAGGCCCTGCTCTCATGGAGATGGCTGAGCACCTCCCTGCACATGGGAAGCAATGAACTAATTCCTTGCTTTGCTTTGCTTGAGTGTGCGGTTTTTGCTTTCCCTACTAAACTGTCTTTATCTCAACCCATGGGTTCTCTAGCTTTTTCTCTTCTGATTCTCTCCCCGATCACAGTGGTGGTGGAATGAGTGGCTGTGTGGTGTGTGGTTACTGACTGGTCTTAAACCACAACAGCCCTTTTTCACACCCATCATGGGGCATGAACAGTTTGAGATTTAATTGGGATATGGCAGGTTGAATTTATAGCTGTTAGTGCTGTTCAGCTAGAAAATGAGCAGGCTCCTGTGCTTGCAATGGGGCTTGCTTTCCTCACTGTATATTAGTCTAGTGTTTGTTAGTGGTTGTTTTTTACTTTCACTGCTTGCTGTAGTGCTGTACTGCTTATCGCCTTACTTTATTGTGCCTATAAATGTTTTGATAACAGCCATGGTGATGTGCCTGGGCTGGCAGGTAGCCAGGGCATTGCTGCTGGTTCTGTGCTGTTGCTATACTGGACAACCTGGAATGGGCACCAACAGCTTTCTCTAGAGCAAGAAATTTTAAAAGTGGTGTTCTATGCTTCTGTTTGCATAAAATTATGTTCTTTAACAAGGGAACATTCTTTTTTACATCAGCAGAAGGTAGTTCTGATAATTCATGATTTAGTGCTATCACATTACTAATATCAACCTCCTTCCACTTGATGGCTCTGGCCTTGGGCCACTCCAGGGATGTGCAGGACCAGTTCCTGTTTGCCACATTCAGCTTCTCCTGATGGATTAAGCTGTTGTTCCATCGGATGTTAATGACATGTCTGGAGCAGATATTGTGGTGGAGGTGGTAGTCCATGGCACGGACATGCAGCAGCAGTGGCAGTGACATCACACCCCATCCCAGCAGTGAACCCCTGACTGGCGTGAGGATGTGACCCTGTGAGAAGCCCATGCTGGAGCAGGTTTGCTGGCAGGATTTGTGACCTCACAGGGAACCTACATTGGAGCAGTTCATAAAGAGAACTGCAGCCCATAGGAAGGGCAATGTTGGAGAAGTTCAAAGAAGACTGTCTCCATGGAGTGGGACCCCACACTGGACCAAAGGAAGCAGAAATTCCCTGCAGCCCTGCAATGCTGCAGTGGTAAAGTCCATGGTGAAGCAGACTGTCCTCCTGCAGCCCATGGAAGACTACAATGTGGAGTACACTAATAGTGGACTATAGCAGGAACCCCTTGTTGTAGCCAGGCTGGGAACAAGTGGAGGATTCTTTGCTATGTTAAACACTATGATCTGCCCCAAAAGGACCAGGGGTAGAGATTGTGTCATGGGTTAGATTGCTTTTTGGAAGTTTTTTCCATTACCACCATGATGCTATCAAACTCTGAGGAAGGAAAAAAGGTAACCCAACTTAAGCCAAGGATAGAATTCCTCAACAGAGGTGGGGGCAGAGGGCTCCATTGTATTAGCCGGAGAGCTAATAGCTTTTGATAGTAGTCAAATTCCTACTGATTGCTTTGCAGGGGAGTGGGTGTGCCATTTCCCCCCTCCTCCCACCCTCCCTCCCTCGGGACAATGGAAGGATTCTATGAGGGACCAGCCGGGTCTCACTGCTTTTTCGGCTGCAATCCTGGGAAGAGGGCCTGGTGCTGCCTCACTGGGGCTGTTTCTCTCCCAACTGCTGCCTCAGAACCAGATCGCCTCTTCCTGCTGCCTCTGCCTCACCAGCTCAGCTCCCGTGTCCAGGCGGATCCTGCAGCAGCCCCCGGACAGAGAGGGAGGAGAGCCCTGCCTGCACCAGTCTTCGCTTGGAGACAGCCCATCTGTTTTCTCCCATCTCTGGCTGTTTCTGTGTTGGACAAATGACTTGCCTGTCTCAGCAGCAAACCAGGGGAACCCCCGTTCTATGTGTGGTGAGTCCACAGGACCTGCCTGTTTCCCCCTCAGCCACAAACACGCCAAAGAAAAAAAAACGTGGAGGCGTGCAGGAGTAGGGTTTGTTGGGGGTGATTTTTCTTGTTCCTGTTGTGTTACTGTTTGTACAATTATTACTGTAAATAATTGTTGCTTCCTTTTTCTAAATTTTTTGACTGCAAGCCTTTTAATTCGAAAGGTATAATAAAGTGGAAAACGAGTTTTTCCTTTCCACTCCAGGAAGATTCCCATCTTCCCTGGAAGGTACTGTTCTAACCTGGGACACAATGGATATCCCTTTAAATTGTTGTAAGCCATGATTTGAAAACCACAACACCATACAGATAAATTCTCTCCCTGTCTGAGCAGTGTGGCTGCATCCTGCTTGCCTGTGTGACTCTTGGGCCATGCCTGCAGAGTGTGCAGGGCAGTTTGGGCTAGGACCATGCAGGGAATAAGATAACCATATGTTTTTTGTGCATATATGGCAAGTCAGGATGGTTTGCTTTCCTTGGACTATATCTGAGCCCCAAATGTTTTCTGCCTAATGGGTAGGTCTAAGTATCTATTCCATAGTTCAAAGCAACCAGTAATTACATCAAAGTATCTAGTTAATATTAACAGGCTGTTAGAGCAGTGTTGCCCAAGATGTGGCTTGTAGCCATTAATCAGGTTATAAGACATGATTGGGAAGGTAATTGGGGCATGAGAAAGAGCAAGTAGAGATAGATTAATACATGACTTGAGTAGTCAGGGAGAAGGATATGAATGACTCAGTTCACCTAGAGAAGGAGCATGGAGCAAAACAGCTGAAAATGCAGCTGCATAGCAAAATCAATACAGAACACTGAGGCTTTACTTACATCCTGCTTAGTCAAGGCTGTTGGAGAGGTAGTCCTGAGAGAGCCCTGAGTCATCTCAAGACACGAAGCACCTACCTGTTCTGTGTGCTTGCTGAGAAGGAGGGGCAGGCTTTGCCCTGCTGTCAAGGAACAGGGTAACATGGCTGTATCTGGTCTAGTTGTCTCCTGTGCAATGCTACTCTGTTTGAGTGCTCACTCAGAAAGCTGAAGACTAATTCAGTTGCATGTTCAGCCACTAAGAGCCACCACAGGAAGAGCCACTAAACATGGGCAAGACTCCCTCCATAGAAGGGCATGTGCATGCTGGTGATTGGGAGTTTACCTGCTAGCAGATCTCTTCTGAGTAGGCCATATTCTTTTCTTTTGTACTCTAATAGTGACTGCTTGAATTCTGATCCAGCTCCCCAAACCCAGTGCCTACCTTCTAGGCTTAAGTCTGTCCTTTCTTCTGTGCCTGCTTCCCAATTAAAACTGAATTTTGTGAGAGCATAACTCAGTCAGACCAGAGAACCAATGTTTTCTCCCTGGCAGATGTGGATGCTTAGGGAAAGAACACAAGAAATAGCCAGTACAAAATAATCCTTCCCTGACATATTTACTACTTTCCAGCAGCCTGTGGTTTTTGGATTTCTTTGGACAGAAATGGCACCCAGACAATGGTAACCAGAACACTGAATATTAAACCAGACAATAACAATAATAGTAATGACAATGATGATGCCACTATGCAAGCTATTGTAGTCACATCTTTTTCATTAATTTGGCTGATTATCTGGAAAGCCTTTTCATATTTTGGCCTCATCATGCAATGATCAATTCCACAATTTACTTAGATGATTTAACTATATTTACCCCTATCCTGCTTGCCCCTCAGACACCTATTTTCCAGGACAACAATTTCTATCTTTGTCTTCCTCATTATGAAAGACCTTCTGTTTTTCTGAAAATTCCCCTTTGGCTCTTTTATGTGTTTTGAGATTAGGCAGGAAGAAGTGAAGATGCTTACAGTAGTGAAGATGTCAACATAACGCATATTCATTCATACAGAGGTTTACAAATATCTTCTGTTTTGTTCTCTGTGGTAGCGAAGTCCAACAAAGAGGATGGAGAATTTCCATCCTTTCCTCTCTCTCCACCATAAATCCCTTAAAAACTGTGTTATGGAATTGGTTTAGCAACTCTGTGTGGAGATGATGTGTATTTGAACCCTCAGAGGCAGCAGCACACCTGACCTTCTACTTTCTGAGAAGTGCCCTAACCACAGTGGTATCATAAGAACTTTGAAGCTAAGTCTTTCTCGAAAAACAGAATGTGATCACTAAAGCAATTTGTGGATTGCCTGTTGCTTGCTTTCCAAACTAAGTCCCTCTAGGACTTGGGCATTGCTGGTTTGGGCAGTGACTGGATCTGCACAGGTCTCTCGGTGCTCCCCTCTGTCTGGAGAGGTGTGCTGAGATGCCTGGGAAACTTGGAGAAGAGTCTGGAACCCAGATCCTTGTAGAGGACAACAAATGAGGGTCTGATGCCTCAACTCACCTTGGAAAAAATGTCAACATAAACAGACTTTTATCACTCTCAATCTAGCTAAAACATTGCTGTAAGCCTGCAAAAGCTTCATGTTAAATTCATGTTAAAATCACTGCCGCAAGCAATGTAAAGGTTCACCTGCTGTCCCACGGCTGCAGGGCACAGCCATGGGCACAGTGCTGCCTTTGTCATGTTGGACCCAGCTGCTTCCCAGACTCCCTTTCCTCAGCACCAAGTCCTGATGTTTCACCTGAGGCTGTTCCTGTTTTACCTCAGAAATGCTTCATTCTTTTTTTGGTTTCTTTCTGCTGCACAGAAAGAAGGAGAGGGAGGATGGAAACCCTAGCTTTTCTTGGGAAGAAAGAATTCCTAGGCTTTTTTAGCCTAGAAAAGAGTTGCCAGTTGCATACCCCAAACCGGTTCCAGGGTAGCCAAACACAGAGAAGTTCCTGCCTGCCTTACTGCGTGCCAAAGCTAAGAGGTAAGAATATGAAAGCATTCCTTGGCAATCACTTGATGATGTCTAAATCAGAAGGAGTGGCTCAAAATTAGAGACGCTTTTTTTTTCTTTTTTTTTTTTTTTTAGATTTACTGTTAAAGATAAAATTTTGCAAACACAATAAGGCCTTGCATCCCAAATTACATACCAGCCTTATATCCCTTGAACCATCAGGCTTCACAGATACTGCCAAACTCTCCCTGCTATCTACATTTTCCCTGGCTTTCTCCTCTTCTGCCCAATCTCGCGTTGCCTTCTATCTCCTGGATTTATCAGGTGGGTTAACCCTTTGATGGGTTATCCTCATATTTCAGCACTCCTAGATGTCCTGTGGGTCTCCATTTAATTTTTCTATTCTCCTGTCACTGAGAAAAAGCAGAATTTCCTTTGCCTGTCTCCTCACAGACAATTTACAGCTCACTCACTCTTTGGGCCAGACCTGCCTTCTCCTGCACACACTGAAATCTGAGCTGCCAAATAAACTGAGCTTGGACAAACTTAAGCTCTTCAGCACTTCCCTTGTTTCCTTCTTCCTTTTTTTTTGTTAACCGTGGACAAAAAAAGCCACACACAAGCTGGTAGCTTGTGCACTCAGTCCTCCTATCTAGGCTGCCTAAGCCTTGCAGAGTCTTCCTTCATAATGACAAGTAATGAGGCATTTTTAGAGGACCATTATGTGACTCATGGCTGTGTCTGGCTTCACAGGATTTTTATGTCTTTCACACCACTTGAGCAGTGGAAGCAGGCACAGCCATCACTTTGCATCCTATGGATGCAGGGCTGCTGACAGGGAGCTGCAGAGGGGCAGGCAGGAGGGGGGAAATCAGGAGGTAGAGCTTACGCAGGAACAAAAGAAGCAGTTGAACAGGAGACTCAATCCTGGAGATATGCTGCCTTGGGAGAGGAGCAGGGAGTCAGCTTGTGGTCCTGAAGAAGGTAAGACTGACAAAGAGGGAGATAGTGATGAAACTAGCCTTTTTCTCTGGAAACCTTGTTCGCAGTTCCTCTCAATTAGGTTTAGCTTTGCTTCTCAGAGCAGGCAGAGCTCATGGAAGCACTAGGACAGCGCAGCTGGGATATGATGAGTACATGTGATTCAGATTTTTTTTCCCATTTCTATCCCCACAGAAATCATCAGGCAAGTAACAAAACTGGGAACTCGGTGTTATGTCAGAGTTTTCTGCCCCATTGAAAGAATTTTTGAAAGTAGCTGCTAAATCAACAGCTCCTGTTGTAGGGCCTGTCACAGAGCTGATCTCCAACTGGAGGTATGCCATGAAGACACAGTACTAGTATTTAGTGATTTCAGCACTGTCTGTAATGTCCCCTGGGAGATCCATGCCACCTGTGGTGTCCCAAGACACAGCCCATAGATGTCTTTTCATGACAGGTATCAGAGAAACACAAATCTCACTGATTTTGAGCCAGTGGACTCTATCAGTAAAAGTGTTTACAAGGAAGTAGCTACTACAGACCAAGTTTATACATGGTCTGTATTCGTTGATGATGAAATGCAGGGAATTGATGTGCAAGGCTGTCACTACATCATCTCTCTCAAACTCTGGGTACAGCCAAGGAAAAGTTGTAAAGACAGAGCGGTTCTATGACAAAATAATGCTTTTCAATTCAATTGCAATTAGAGCATCAGACTCACCACGTCACATCATCCTGTGGGCACTTCTAGAACAGCATCATGCCTTTGGTTGCCATATGTCAGCTGTGTTGTAGCATGTCATTGCAACAGCAAACTTGGCACCAAAGTTTTTGCACTACAAAACTCTGTTGGCCACATCAAGACAAAAGGGAGTTAAGCCCTCCCTTTCAAGATGGAAGCAGAGCTAGAAACAGAAAACCATTCTACTGATGTCCTGACCACTGATGTGCCTGGTAGATGTCCATGTCTCTGGACAGCATGGTCCTGGAGGAAGTGTTCTTCTCCTCTGGAGAACAGGTTGCCCTGGTATATCTTGAAAACCAGTACAGAGCTTCGAAAAAACAAGCACAGAAGGCACACAGTGAGAAACATGGCAACCTGCAAAGCTTTTCCCTTGATACTCTTGTTGCACAGTTGGAATCCTCTGAGTTTCCTTTCTGTTCTGTAGATTTTGCTTTTCCAAGGTAGGATGAGAAAAGTGTCATCCTAGTACTGGGTTGGGATTTGGGGCAAGCATCACACTTTATCAGCTCAAGGCAAGGCCAAACATGCCACATAGCTGGAAGCTGGAGTCACAGATGGAGGGTCTGAAGTGGAATGCATGGCTGCCTTCTTCCCTCCTGACCATGCCACCTCTCTGAACCCCTGTGGCCTGAGTGGGGATGGCTGGACACTGATGACACCACATGTGCTGGGATGAGTGGGAAGTGGAAAGTCTGGGACATGTGGGCACTCCCTTCTGGAGCTCTGCATCTCTGGAAATCCCCCAGCAGAAGTTTTGGGGTGTGTGCCAGTTGAGCTGCACTGTAAGTGAAGGGAAAAACACAAAAATCTGAAATATGTTGGCTTGTGCCACTCTCTGAGGAGGCCTGGACAGATTTTTTAAAACAGTGAAGTTTATTGTCTAGAATTGATTATTTTAAGAGCAAGAGCTAACTGCATTTAAAAGGAGAATTCTCTTTACCTCACATGGTTGTTCAGCATGTGTCATGTGTGGAACCACTGGGATGTTACACACTTTAATTTGGACTGTGATAGTTTTGCTCTCAGCAGTGCAATTGTGTAGCTGAAGGGAATGTTGGAAAGGGACCGGCTGGTCTGTTTTCCAACCTGTGCCACGAAGTGCTCTTTAAACACAGACAGAGGGTCGACCCTGCTCATAGGGCATCTACACAGCACATCTGCCTGGAGGGCTCCCGGCTGGGGTGTCCCCTGGGCAGCCTCACCATTGGCTTCAGCTGCCCTTCACCCCTTCCCAGTGATAGCTCAGCAGGCGATGGTTGTGGAGTCACCGTGGCTGCTCTGCTGAGGAGCACCGGGGCTGAGGAGTTTGCACCAGCTACACGGGCTGCGGCTAAGCCCGTGAGTGGCAATTTAGGCATAAATCCACAGAGGATTTTGACCTGGAATACCACTGTGGCTCTGGCTCCTTTTCTCTTTATTCCCCTGGGAATAGCCATTTCCCCTCCCAGCTCACTGCACTGTCTCTTGCCTTAGGAGGACACCTAGGGCTGGCCCTGGGCTTAGCAATGAGCTTCGACTGACCTCATCCCCGCGCTATGAGCACACCCCAGCGAGCCTGGTTTTCAGCCCTCTGTGCCGAGGTTATTTCACTTTGCTGGCGATGTTCATGCTGCCGCAGCTCAGGGTTCACATCAGGGTTTATATTGCATTGCTCTGGTTCACTCTGACGGGGTGAGAAATTACAGGCACAAGTGGTTTGTGCACGGCGGTCCAGTTCATGTCCAGCCACATCTCCTGCCCCTGTCTGGGGCAGGGTCTGGAGAGCTGGCTGCCAGCTTGGCCTGCCTCCAGCAACATCCCAAACCACCCTCTGTCCTACTGCTCTTTAAAATCACATCCCCTGTAGCTGATATAAATGGGATGAGTAATGCACAGGAACACTGAAGGGTGGGATAAAGGGTATGCAATGTGGGTGATGCCAAGCCTTGCTTCTCCTCAGCAGAGAGGTTTTGTTTTTTTTTCTGGAAGGTTTTCCTGTTTTTCAGTAGGCAGCTGTGTGACGGTCTCTGGGCAAGGAGTCCTGGTCCTTTATGCTGCCAAGAAAAACACTGCAAGTTCTTGGCCTCTGAATGCCCATGTTGTGAGTAAGCTGGCAAGGATTAGATGTCCAGCTCTGCCTGTGCATGCATGGATGGGAACAGATGGGAAGGCATATAGCCCAACCTAGAAAATGGTTGAAGGGAAAGAAGAAGCCTAACTGAAAAATGTTGGAGAACTTGAGGTCGTCTTGGCACAGATGCTTCCCCAGCGCAAATCAGAGTGGAGAGAAAATGGGACATCTCAGAGATAGTAATAAGCTTCTCTCCTTCATTTTTTCCTCCTTGCTGCCCCCAGCCACTTCTTCTGAACATGACCTGCCAGAGCAACACACAGCAAGCAACTCCTTGCTGACACAAACTGGCTGTAGTCAGATAGCAAGGCACTCTTTCAGATTTTCCATCAAAATCTGTACCATCATCCTGCACCATCAGATAAAAATCTGCTTACTTTTGATTTAATTGCATTTAATAGGAATTTGGACTTTCTCCATAGTAAGAGCAGTTGTTGTTGCTTAAATATTTTATAAACTAGCATTTTTCTGGCCAGAACACAAACTCTTAGAAATCAATGATGAGGAGCCATCATGCCCCAACACTTTTTTTGAGCACAGTGTGTCTCTGGGTATTACCTTCATTTTCCTCCACTGAGAAGTGAAGGAAAATTCACTTTTTACCTTCTCGCTGTCAGCATGATTTTAGATTTCCCTTTGGGTCATGTAACAGGGGTAGGTTTTTTGAGTAACTTTGAGATGCCTAACTAAATTCAAGGGCTAAATTAACAGATTGTTTTCTAAGAGTGAGAAAGGACTTTACAGCCCTTTCTTGCTTAACATAAGCCATAGTGTCTCACCCAGCAACTTGTAGCTAGCATTTACGGACAGTTACACTTTTCTTCTGGAAAGATATTGCGTGTTCAAGGGGAGCAGGGATGCTGCCACTCCCATCTCCAAGCCCTCGCACCATCCTTGGCCGGAGCCGTTGGCAGGTTCCAGATGTTGGCAGCAGCCTCACGGAGTGCCCTGCCGCGGGGGGGGGGTTCTGCTGCCTGCACCACTCACACTGCCGCTGCCACCGCCACCAGGAGAGGCCCCTCTGCTGCACGCTCTGTACTTAAGTGCCTGTCCCTGCCCGGCACCCGCCGCCTCTGCCACCACCGCGGCCGCCCCTGCGGTCACACGGTCCCCGCGGCACCAGGAGCCGCGTTCTCAAGGGGTGCGGCGCCACCTGCTGGCCGCGGGTGGAATTGCGCCAAAGGGACACCTGCCAGCGCCACCCTCTGGCCGTGGATGTAACTGCACTGAAGACAGTCTGGTTTTCACCTTCCCTGAAGGGAGAGTGATTTGGGGTGATACTTGTCTTTGTTATTGTTGGGTTGTTGTTGTTGTCCTATTTTGTTCCCCATTTTTAGTAAAAACTGTTACTCATTTTCTACCCTTTGCTTTAAAATTCAAGACCCTGGGTAAGAGCACACCAGAGCAGAATTCCAGTTTTAGCCCCAGGGGCATGGACAGGTCTGAGTTGTGCTGCTGCTGTCTCCAGGGCTTTGCTCATTGGTGCAAAAGGCGCTAGGGGCAAGCACCCACATGCCAAAACCTGGGGAGATCTTGATACTGGCCTGCAGCCATCATACAAAGCTATGCTGTGGCACTCACAAGGGTTTGACATTCAAGTTGTTTTACTCAGTACACACAGGAATTATTGTGGCCTTCAAAAGAAGGTACAGATAACACTTTAAATTTTTCCTCAATGAAGTGATGAAAAAAAGCAATGGAAACCCCTGTTGCAGTCATACGTATGTACAGGGAGCACTGCACAGGTGGGGAGAAGAGGCTGGATCAAATCCAGAGACATCTTGAGGCTGGATGCTCTTATTGAGGATTACTGACCTAAATTTCCCACGTACATGCTCCTGGAGCTCCAGCTGTGTCTAGGCTTTAAGCAGCCATGGCTCTCACTGCATCCACTCCCATCCAACACCAAATCCTTGCACCACCTCCGCCCGACTAAGCCCACAATTCCAGTATGCTTTCAGAAAAAAAAATAAATTCAGGAGGCTTTGCAGAGGGATTTTCACTTCTTTGATACCACGTAACTTTAGCAGAGCTGTTTAATTTCTCTTTGCCTCATTGCCCCTTCTTCCTCCCTGATTTCTTCTGTAGAATTCAAAAAGCACATTGCTATCTCATGATGCTGTGGGGTGTTTTGGCCATTTTGTGCCAGCACAATACTTTTACTATATGAAACATATAGTAAAAATATGTTACATAAGAAAAGGCTAAGGACACTTTCCCCTCACCTGAGGAGTGGGGATGCTGTTCAGGCTGCAGGAGGGNTCTCATCTGAGGAGTGGGGGACACAGTGATGCTGTTCAGGCTGCAGGAGGGCAGATGAGGGAACTGGGAAGTGACCTAGCTGTGGAGGACAGCTGCTGCCTGGGATGGCCTTCTGTTTCCTTCCCTTACAGCAGTTTGTGTGGTGCTCTGCTTTCCACTTGTGGCTAAAATAATGTCGGTGACCCACCAGGGCTGGGGCTGTTGCTGAGCAGGGCTTGCACAGCAGCAAGGCCATTGATGTTTCCCACTCTGTCCCCGGCTCTTGGGAACGGATTGCAGAAATCCTGCCCTGCTGGAATTCAGCTCACACCACCCAGGTAAGTGCTGCAATAACCTCAGCTGTTACTGCTCCTGTGACCAACTTCCTGTGTAGCAGGAGGTGTCTCTCTGATTTGCTGCAAAACCACATCAGCACATTGAATATAATCCACTTAAAAACAGTAAACAAAACTGCAAACAGAATCTGAGGTCATTTTTCAAGAAACTCGAGTGCAGCTTCCACAAGGTACATTTCACAGTGGTCAGGTTGCTTTTACAGGACCTAAGTGTTCTATGAAGCAATCCCAGAAAGGCAAGCTGCTTGCAGAGCTCTCTGCACACACAAAAGGAGACATTTTAAGGATTTAAGGCCATAAAAGCATGGCTAAAATAATCCAGAAATAAAGACACCTGTACATAAGTACAGTCTGACTCTCAAGAGGAAACTGCCGTCAGAGTACTGTTTGCAGCATTGAGACCTCTGGAAATCACAACAGGATCTCCTAGCTGAAAACTGAGTGGAAGGCATGAAGCCTATTACTGGGACTGAACTGCAGCCAACACATTAGTGATCACAGGAAGGGTCATGACTGATGCACTCCTGAAGTATTTGGGCAAGGAATGAATCACAATTTACTTCAGGTACCTCATGCTTCTTCCCCTCTTTGCTGCTGTGACTGTTGGAAAGGTCATTATTTCCATGAAAGCACTTCACAGGAAAATATTTTAACTATTTTTAGGGGTCTTCCAAGCATAGTGGCTCATGCTGTGCAATCAGACAGATGCTACCCTTGATAAGGGCAACAACTTCTCTGTTGCAGGGGGTGGCAGATCATTCGCCATTAGTCCCGAGAAGCTTCACTGTGAACAAAGTGAATATGGATGAGTTGTACTCGCCAGGTGTGCAACTCTTCCTTTTTTGAATCTGAAAATGTGGGTTCAAGTCATGCAAGTGACTAACACATACTGGAAATTTTATTTTTATTTCCTTGTTACAGAAACTAAATCAGTATATGCTTCTTAATTCAAACAAATTCACCACTGCAGAAAAAGAGCATTATTTTTATTCTCTAAAGAACACCTGTGAACACAGAACAAAGTTTAATTCAGTACATAAAAGCTTCTTCTTAGTGCACCTCTTCATTGCAGTTCCTCCATTAGTTCTTTTTAAAAAATCGTTACACCTTAGGTATATATATATATGCTTGCATTGAGCTTTGCATCATCTACCCATAATGCAATCCACTTCTAGAAGTCAGTTAAGCTAAATCAAAAAGGCCCCCAAGTTTGCTTTATTTACAGTTGCAATGTCTAAATTTTAAATACTTTACAGTCACTCCCAGCACCAGCTCCCAATTCAAAAGATTAGTGCATTCAAAAATTTCCTTTAAAACTATTTTCTAGAGGAGATGAAGTTGTCCATAACTACAGCTATGTAGGTACCCTCAGCTACCTACATAAAGTACCTCGTAGGAAATAAACATGCTGACAAAAGTATTTATAATAATGGACAAAACAAGAAACTCAACCTTTAGGAAGAATGGGGAGGAGTTTGGTTTTGTGCTGCAGTTATTGTCAACTGTGGGAACATCAGCAATGTGGGAGAAGGAGCAACCAAGGAGTGCTGAAGTCCAGAATGGGTGTCTCTGGTTCCTTTGTGAAAGTAGCTTCATGTTCAGCTCTCATTTCCTCCTCTATTTCACCACATCTCTTGTTACTACTTTTTTGTTAAATCATTGGGCAAATTTCTGAACTGTGACAGCATACAGATTTATTTCAGAGGGGAAGAAAATAACAATGCATCTGCAGGCAGGCTGACTTGCATTATCTGAATAAAGATAGATCTGTTCCTCTGAGTTTTACAGTTTACAAGTAAATGCACATCTTGTGGCAACTGAGAAACTGCTGTAAAGATTAACAATTGGGATGCACATGCATGTACTTGTTGGAAAATACTGTCAAAACCCAAATGGAAGGAAGAAGTATCTGTGATTCAGATAGATTCAGAACAATTTTTTTTCTTACACAATACTGTAAATTACTTAGCACATTCCAGGTTAAAAAAATTACAGTAAACATTCAGTAACTGGAATGCATATAATATACAAGTACTATTACATTTACAGAGCTGTTCAGGACAATTTTTCTTTCTAGAGTAAGCATAAAAAAGTTACAAGCTAATTCACAATAACTTTAGTTACAATGTTATTAAAATACATTGATGTTAATCATAAAAATATTTTACTATTTACATGTATATTGTATAAACCTTAACAATAAGAATATGCCTATTTTAGGATGTCTTAAAGGAATATTTAGGCAGATCGGCCCATTTTATAGTGCAGTATCCCTGTTTTGGTCTTCACACCATGAAACTGTATCAGATTCACAGTATCTTTACTAGTGCTTTGCTAAAAGGCTTAAACTTTTTATTACTTAAGAAGCATTCATTCATTACAAAGAGTCAGTTTTGTTTCCACTTTGTTTCTTACTAAATCCTACCCCCAGTAGTTCAGGACACTCTGCCTGGCCTTGTGCGATTTGGTTGCACTTCCAAATAAGGCTGTAATTCATTTCATCAGTTATCACACTATCTTGCTTGTAGTCTGGATGCTGTGCAATAAATTCCCTCATCCATCGAGCAACTGTCATTAATTCTCCTGTGGGCAAGGGGAAGTCAAATGTCACAGTTTATATATCTAATTTAGCAGTACAACACCCAGAGTTCTGTGCATTATATACACAATTAATGAGTAGTCCATATTTTCATGAGAAACACATTCCTATACTTTTTCCTTGTCAAAATGGCTGAACTGCAGGCATAATTAAGCTGACATATCACTGATGGTCATTTCTCTGGTGTGATCTTCAAACTTTCAGATGTTGCAATGACATAGTGCAGAGAGAATAGCTACTGGAACATGTGATACCAACAGATTATAGCGCAAGATGTCTTAAACATTTCATTAACAAAGAGTCCAGCTGAGACAAACCAGACACCTGTACACAACTACATACATATCAAATAATTTTGTAGTTCCTCCATCCAACTCAGCTGCTAGTTTTGATCTGTCTGCCTTGGCTTACTATTCTTTCTCCCTCTGGCAGCTACTCCAGCAAAACATATGCAGGTTCCCAATTATACCAACTTGTGGTTTGTACACACTGCCTCTCCTTCACTACACAGCTCTCGGGGTGGTCAGCAGGTGCCTAAGGGTCCCCAACAACACTATACAGGGTCATTGAATAGCACACACCACTTCCAGGAGACTGATATCCCTACAAAGTACCAGCTGGAGGCTGACTGGACACCAGTGTCCAGGCTGCTGAATCTTGCTCCTGAATGCAGCATATACAAGCAAACCTTAACTACTCCAAGTTTAAGGTAACTCTGACAGAAAGACATTAAGATTGGCTGATGGAATGCTTGAAGAGCCTAGGAAAACTTCCATGGCTAGCTACTGGAACATCAGTTTCCTTATGAGAGTGGAAAGAGTCAAAGCCTCCCACTACAGAAGTCTTCAGTTTAAGAATATTATAAAAAGCAAGAGGAATCAAGTTTGAGAAAGCATGGAGGAACACACCAATACAAAGTAAAAAGCATTCAAAACTGTTTAAAAATATGCTAGCAGTGGTTTTGAACAGAGGTACACAAATAGATGAACACAAATCAGAAAAATTGCAAATACAGGAAAGAAAAGCAGAATAATAAAGGTTATTAGAAATAAAATTGTCCTTCAAAAACCAGAAGTCATGTTTCAAAGAAATTAGGCCTATAGGAGAAGAGGGTAGAAAAAAATACCCAAGAAGCCTTATTTGTTGAACTCATTAAAAACTCAAAGGGAAACTTTCTCATACCAACAAGAAGCATGGGCTCTGCAAGAAAATCAGTGGATCCAGAAGGTAAGTGGAACAAGGCACAAAAAAAAGAGACAGATTTCTGGACTGAAAGCTGTGCAGGTTGTCTGTGCAGGAGGAGCTGGAGAGCAGTGCCACCAACACAGACATCCAGTGGCCAGGCAGTCCAGTAACTCCCCATCCTTGTCATGGTGTAAACCTGCAGCACCTTCACTGTGAGCACAGCCCGCACTCTCAAAGAATATCCAGGGATAAGACACCACAAAAGGTGTGAGACAACTTACAAGCAAGGAGAGACAAGACAAAGGGAATGGCAAGTTCAGAAGCAACTGAGGTTGTTCCAGAAGTACTGGAGAAGTCTGCACAATTATGAATGTTTATGAGAAGTGACTAGAAAAACATGATCTTACAACACAGGAACTAGAAGGTGTATCATGGAATAAGTGGGAAGAACATTTAAACGCTCAAAACTATAAACCCTAGACTCTTATCTACCTCACACTCACACCTTTTAGGCCTGTGTAAATACAGGAACTGACTCCTGCAGTGACTGCAACTTTGCACCAGATAGCAAAGTTGTTCTTTGGAGGGGAACACCGGCCACTGGTTGAGTCTTGGTTGGACTCAGATAACTAGGTCTTGGGGAAAAAAAACTGTAAAGCTCATGCATTTCTTGGTTTTTTCAACAGCATTTCTCTGAAGGGTAAAAACAAACAGCAGACAAGGGAGTATTTAAAAACTTGTTACCATTCTGAAGTACTTCTGAAGTACTAGATTACCATGTGAGAAAGTCTTTATTTCCAGCTCGGCTTTAAAAAGGTCTTTACCTACAGCAATTTTCAAAAGTTAAAAAGGAATGCTACTCAATGCTCAAAGTTTAGTTTAAAATTGGGGGGAAAAAATGAAAAAAAGTTTTGACTTATGAGACTAAAATTAACCACCTACCTACATTTACAGCAAGGCAGGTATACAAGGGATTTGCACAGAAAAAGTTAAAAAGCCATTGCAGACTGCACCCAGTTCTGAAGAAATCTTAGCCTGCATCTTTACTTATTATACTGCTGCATTTTAAGAAGGAACATAAAGAGTCATTATACCACCTGTCTTGAAAAACATTGCAACATGGAAAGACAGTGGAAGAGCCTAGTCTGCTATGCCTCAAAGGAGTTTGCTGCTTACAGGAGGGCTTTCTTATGAGGGAGCTAAAGCCTAGGTCCCATGCTCTAGCATACCCAAGTTTAGACTCATGAATGCTTTGGAACAGCACACTTTGGAGTCACACCAGTAACACCAGACAGGCTATAAGACCCAGCTTCAGATACTTTTAAAACTCTCAAGTGACAGGACAAAGTGGATTAGTATACGTACAAACTACTACAAAGTGGAAAATACACTGGCAAAAGCAGAAGTGGTGCTGAAAAGAGAAATCCTGGATTGGAGCTATACTACCCTCTAAACCATGATTGTTACCGTATCAGTTACTCCTAATTTAAGTTCTAAAATGGATCACTAAACATTAATAATCAAAACTAAACAGGATTAGATTTAAGCAAGAGAACACACTCCACTCCTTTGCTCTTATGATTCAACACTTAACCAGACACCACACCTACCATCAGTTGTACCTAACTGAAAGTAGAGAAATGCCAGTAAAATCAATGTCCAAAAATGTCAAACATACCAGAGGCTCTCTTTTTTATTAGCTTCAGGTAGTTTAGGATGGTGCACCTTGTGTCCACATCCACTTCCATGTTTTCAAGATAGGAATTCAAAATTGGGATCAAACCAGGAAAGACTCCTTCCTGCGTAAGAGAACAGAATCATCATAAAACACACTCAGTCTGGTTTTATGGGAGAGCAAAATAGAGTATATTCCAGGTAGAAGAGGCTATGACCTTCCCATTGATAATTGTATCAATGCTCATCAAGGTGTACTCTTCTGTGTCAGTGCCTGTCACATTCTGTGCAGAGCCACATCCATCCACAACAGCGTTTCCACCTTCATGGGTGACAAAGGGAAAGGAAGAAATGGTCAGAAGGCAAGAGATGCACTAAATATCCACAACAGTGTTAGTCAGATTGTTTGTTGTGATACCTTTGCATATATCTTTTCTGAAGTAAAACATTCCCTGTCGGACAGCATCTCTTTTCTGGGCCACCTTCATGTTTTCATCCACCTGGTGAAAGAAGTATTTCAGAGATCTGTGACATTTTAGAACAGTTGGATTCTCCCAAATTCTCACATTTTTGTTTCACAAGTTGAAACATTTGCTATGTTTCTCATTATTTCACCACACAAGTCAAGCTGTGAAGATAAGTTTTATTTCATTATTCAGTGTCCAGGAGAAACCCACAAAGAGATGATGGTTTATGAAACTGGGTCTCCAGAAGAAAAGGTAATACTATCATGTTAGAACACGCTATGCTAATTTAAGTTTGAATAAAAACACAGGAACATTTGTGATTAACAGGTTGCATCCCATCTGGCAGACTTTTTTGCATATTTAGATGCAATTTAAATGAGTACGGAAGAAAAAAATGGCCATTTCCCTAGTCATAATTTGCTCTTTTTATTAACAAAATCATCGCTGTCTTTAGAAGAGTAACCACAGTATTAAACAAACTTTCAGAAACAGCATTCAAGTAACTGTATCTATTCCATTCCCAAACATCTGTTAGATATTTAAACTTAGATTGCCAGTAAAAAAGTTCTAAATTGCAGACTTTGCAAAAATTCTGCAAAGTACATGTGCTCTGCAAATGACATAAGCATTGCTCTGTCCTTCTGGATGAAAGATTTTGTCCAAGTTATTTGGTCAGTATGTTCTCAGGGAATTAACATCATACAGCTTTCGGATACTAGCTTTATTGTATTGTCTTCTGAAGAAGGGATAAGATTTGCTGAATTTCCGGTCTGATCTTTTACTAAGGGCAATGAAAAAAATCTTCACTTACTTCTTACCTTTCAAAGCTTTCAAGATTCTGTTTTTATCCATTTTATATTATGAAACCTATTTACACAACAGGCTGTTTTCAAAGTTTGAAAAAACTCCAGTCCCAGCTGATGAGCGTTCAACCACATTCAATCAGACAGCAAAGATTAGTGTGAGATTAGCCCCATAACCCCCTATTATTTTACTTGAAAGAGGAAAGCTTACCAATGGTTGTGCAATTCTGTGCTGCATTACCTGCCAAACTACTTGGCAAGCTCAAGCAATTTTAAGCCCCCAAGTTCCCCAGTTCTATTCAGGTTCTTTCAGCACCTGATCTCTTTTTCACTCTTAACTGGTAACTAAATTTTGCACTTTTGAGACACTTCAAGTAACAATGTAATTATGTAATTTAAGTGCTAAATTGCTGCATTATTTATCAAGTTTGAACATTCCGACATCTTCTAGAAGTCACACCAAATCTATGGTATGATTACTGTAAATTTACAACTTCAGTATTTTTCTCCATTGTAATTGAAAAGCACTACAAAAGCCACAGGATACTATGGCTATGCCGTAGCCAGCACAGGCGGGATTTTCCAGTATAGAGTTTTGTCAAAAGCCTTCTGCACTACAAGACCTTTTTTTAAGTTACCTATAACACTGCAGGAATATCCATGTAAAAAGACACTTCTTGGTCAAGTGCCTCAGGAAGAGGACATGCAAGGCCAGTTTCACACAAAGTTGTCAGGACAAGATTAAGGACAAAACATAGTTTGGATTGCTGGTTTGTCTAAATACAAGTCACAGTTGTGATCAGAATCAACAGTACTGCATAACAATAGGAATGCTGAACTCCTCCTTTCCCTCTCCACCAGATACAAACAAAACAGAGAATAAGAGCATGAGACATAGGGAATAGTCACGTTAAAATAAATACCTGAAGTTTTTATTTTGACCTCCACAGATTATTTGCTTCCCCTCCCCCCCCAAGTAAAATGGTGGAAACATGTCCTTTTCCCAGCCTCCAAAGAGTTTTGTGACGATGCTATTTCTCAGCACTCCCGCAGTAGTCAGACACTGTTAAGCACCACAGAAATTCCTACAGCATTTGTCTGTAAGTCTAAGTCCATGAGACAGAAGTAAAATATTTAATACTGCAGAGTTGAAATAGATTCAAAATACTGGTACAGATGAAAACTGACTGAAAGATAAGAATTACTGTTCGGTAAGTGCACAAATATTATTTCCTAACTTGCAGAGGATACAAATCAGACTTAATGCAAATACATTGAATTTAGTTCCAACAGATCCGATCTTTCACACCTACCTTGGACAAAGGAATGAGAAAATCCAGCTTATATGATAGAATCACTCTGGTTAGCAATACCACAAACACAACATATGCAGAGTTTTCAAAGTCCGTTAACTGGACCTAAACATGAAACGATTAGAGATTCAATTACTTTAGTGGAAAAATACTCATGGAAGTAGCCAAATATTGAGGTCAGTTTAAAACAGTTTGACTCGAATGTTCTTGTTGGTTCTTGTATTCACACACGCTCTACTCACTGAGATGGTGATGCACACACAACAATCAGCAGCAGTGAGTTGAAATGCACAGTGCATGCACACATGTCAACAAACTCAACCCTTCAATCCAACGCCAAAACACACTTGTGTTTCAAAAGACTAATAACCTGCACCTTCAACCTCTCTGTCTAATTACAGATGTATAGTAGCTTTTAAATTTCCACTCTCAAGGGATTAAATTCAGAGAGCTCAGAAAGACAGCCACAGCACTTGTGAAAAACAAAACAGTGACAATGGAATTGTTCAGTATCAGGAAATGTACTGGAGAAATACAGTCTCTAGAAGCTAAATGGGTCTTTGTTTACTGTTGCTTTCATACAAGCCTAATTCCTTTCCCCATCACCCCAAATCCATTAGCACGCGTTGCTGTGCTGCAGTGGATTCTCCTGTCAGTTACATTCCCACAGTCCATGTCTGATTAAACACTGCTGTCCACTCCACTTGCGTCTAGCAATTCAGAGGGGAGAAAACACAGCACAAGTAATAAGGGTTTGATACGGGATGGCAGAATGCCTGGTACTTTTCCACTTAAAAGGAAATGTGCTCTTCTGCATACCAACGTCTTCCTTACCTCCATAGGTCTGAATTCCACTCTCCATCCAATATCTGAATTGGGAGGTGGCGGCTTAAACCTCATTGTCTGCCAGTTTGTAGACTGAATATTCTGCAAAGCACATGAAATAATCTGTCACAATCAGATACATATCATTCTATTATATAATAAAAGAAAAATATGCAGATAACTGGTGTCCTAATATTTTCCTTGGAAGAGCCTATCAAGTCAGAGAAGTGCTTACAAAGTGGCATGACTTCCTAAAACCCACAGTACAACTAACCATCCTAGGAGAACATAAGTTACATTATCTTATGCTATTTTGGTTGAGTATTATGTGTAAGATACTAGTGGACTGGTATATAGCTGACTTTTTTTTTCATGAGGTGTTGATGCATCCCAAACTAAAAATACCTAATATTACCATAGCTATTATCTCAAAAGACTGTAAAAGAGACATTTCTACATAACTAAAATGCAAAACAGTTTTTGGGGAGCCATAAAAACAGAGAGTTCCTCTTAACACTTACACACATAGCTACAATTCAGGCTCTCAATATTTTATTTGGTTTAAAGTATAAGCCATCACCTTCTAAATAAAAGATAAAATGAAGAAACAAATGTGTTTATAACTGCAATGTCATACGCTAAAGAACTAGTTCAAGCGAAAAAGTAATGAAAAAATTCTTAGCTGATACAGCCAGCCTCCAATTAAGCAGTATTATAAAGAATAAGCAATTATACATATTAAAGTATTTACTGAATTCCTCTAAATCAGACATAACCTCAAAATGGTCGGATTCATTTGCATCATCTAGATGTATTTTCTCCTCAAACAAAGTCAATGGGTCTCGAATGAACAAGTGTGCAATATGCTGTGCCAAAAGGTGGTCAATACCTACAAAATGAAAATTGAAACAAACAATTCACACATATCAAAACAGGCTCTAGGAAATTATTTTTTTTACAAGACTGAAAACATCCAACTCTTCTGCAATGCTACCTCAACCCACCACATCCTGTTAAAAGTTTAAATGATGACTTCAGGAAGGAAGGAAATGATTAAAGAGAGAAAAAAACCCACAACAGATTCTTGTTTTGAAATGGCAACTGAATATTGGTGTGACTGTCATTCTTCCTGTTTTCTGATGCACTCTGTGCCATGTTTCCTAAAGCAGTTCTGCTCTCTCCATAAAGATAAAACTTCCAGCTCAAGAAACTAAGTTTGATGCATTAGGGACAGTTTCTGTTACAAATGAATCCTTTTTAAAAAACTCTCCAGATCACGCTACACAGATACTTCCTAAATAGGAATCACTCTGAAGGCTGCACAATGATTGTAAAAAACAAGAACAAAATCATAAAATAACCCCACACACTACAAACATAATTCTTAACCTGCTCATAATGAAGCAAACACTTACCTTCCTTTATTAGGTGCTCGTAGATATCTTTGTCTATTGTCAAATCAATGTCATTGTATTTCTCACCACATTCAGATAGATAACTGTCTATGGAATCATATCTGGATTTACTGATTCTATAATGGTTGTTCTTCAGTGGCTATATAATTTAAGAATACAATATTTTAACAGCTTGTTAACAATGTTACCTAAGTTTTGCTCACTAATGACACTTATGTGAGAATTATTATCCTGTTTAAAAAAACTCTACAGCCTCAATTAAAATTATTAAAAGCACGAGTCTTAAATAGGCTCAACAGAAAGCAATGCTGGAATTACAACTACTTTGCAGATGTATGTATCCGAGTGAAATAACAGTCACCACACATTGACAAGAATTCTCTAGAAGTGGAAACCCTTTCCTGATGTAATATACCATTATTCCCAGTACCTAGAAAGCATTATTACACCTATTGCAACACATACCAACACAGTTGCAGTATAAGCATATTGTTAGGGATGTTCTTAAAATGGGTAGTTCAAGAACTATTTCAAGTAGATTTTTAAAACTATTTATTTTATGTCATTTTTTTAGTGTCTTGAATGCAAAATCCTCCTTAGAGAAGCCCTTTAAATTCAAGTTCTGACATCTGGCTCTCTTCACATAGTTCTAGTTTGTACTATTCAGCAACACCTGCTATCTAATCCAGAGCAATATTTGCCTTTTTGGCTCTAGCACAAACTGTAAAGTTTCATCATGGGGGCCCTTTTTAGCAAGCTGTGGAGAAGTGGGATTCCATACCTAATTAAAAATATATATTTGCTAACACAAACTGTACAGCCAAGGCAAGTCCTTACACCATCTCTTCTATACTTACCACAAAACCCCCCACATTCCCTCATTAGCGATTCTGATGAGCACAAGTAGAATTTGATACTAAAGGAAATTTAACTTTTCTTCCTGAAAAACCCCAAACACCTACTACCTAACACCACTTACCTCTAGCCCTCTCTCTTCCCGCGTTCGATCATCTACAGATGCAGAGATTACCCCCCAGCGACAGTCAATGTCAGACACGTAGCCTCTGTAGAATGGAGATGCAGCACTCAATGCCATCTAAAATAAAACAGCCTGATATGAAAACAAAGGACAGGCCAAGGAACTAAAAGCAAAATACAGCCCCACTGGAAAGGGAAACATGCTGGTCCAGAAGAAACTGAAATATACGCTTCAGTTTAACATACAGCCAAAGCTTATATAATCAGAAATCTCTCAACTGCTACGTCCAGAAAATGCCTACATGAAGGGTTAGCATTACTGAAGTGGCATCTAACACTCTCCAAATGTTTTACCTCTACAGATCAGCATTTAAGGAACACAGAATGACAGACAGAAGCAATTTTGTGACAAATCAGCAAGTATTCTGCTTGCACACTTCCAAACTTCAGAAGTTCACCTGGCAATTATTTTATTTTGTTTATTTTTGTTTGGCCAAGCATCTTAGCAACAGAGCTGCAACACACTTCACTCACGGCAGGAGCTGCTCATCATCCAGACCAGAGAGACACTGTCGTTTTATAACACCTATTTATAAACAGCTGTTCATGACCACATGATTACAAAAGGGACAGATTTAAACAACTTAATGAAACCCTCTGTAACACCAGACCAGAGCCGAAAGATTAAAAATTGTTTAAGGAGTGAACTTGCCTTGTTTTCACGAAAAACTGCCCCAAATCTATTTCTAGAACTATTCAACAGGAGTCTCATGCATGTGGGAGTGAGGGCAGAGGAGAAGAAACAGATACCAGGGCCAAGAAAGAACAGGTATCGTCTGTTTTGTGGTGTCATTTGCACATTAAATAGATAACATGACTCGTGTGACAACCTAGAAAAGGTCTGACACTTCTCCCAGAGTCCCAAATTTGTGACCTTGGAATTTACATCTTTTGCATTTATTTTACATTTATTTTTACATTCACATGTACTGGCTTTTGGCACTAAGGAAGAATTCATCTGACAGATGTCCATTACTTACCACAATGGGACAAATCGTGGCTAGCTGATCATACAGATACCTTGCTTCAGAAATGCTACAAGCCTGGAACGTAACCTGTTGGAAGAAGTATAACTGCTATCACAATTTCAGTCTTCCTAGATTTAAATCAATGATACAATAAAATCATTTAAATTCTAAAAATTTTAAGGTCTTTTGCTTGGTTGGCTGGTTTTGGGTGGGTTTTTTTTGGGGGGAATCCTCCCCTCTATCTTGGATGTATTTTCACCCCACCTGTCAGTAGCATTTATATTACAAGCTTCTTTCCACGCCGTTTCCATATTCATTAAAAGATTTCAGACCATAATGCTTCCACAGTGAGGCTAAATACACAAACACTTGCCAGAATCAAAGAACGCTGAGTTAACATCTACAATACACCTGGGTCAGTAATGCACCTTCAGGAAATAAGCCAGGAACCTACTTACTTAGAACAACAGCCAGAATCTATTGTAGATCTAAGATTTGTTTTGTGTGACGCTAATCCTGTTCTAAGGAACATTTCAAGATGCCTTTGATCTTGCAAAACTGCAAATAAACACATATCTGTGTGTCTACTGTAACTTCCATTAAAAAAAAAGGTGCAACTTGCCTGTATTAGAGGCCAGAACACAGTAAAAGATAGAAAAGAAGTGTTACTTGCAGGAGTCATTAATACTGTGGGAGCCCTAGTACATATAGGACATTGGAAAAGATAAATGCTTTGTAGTTTCTTTGTGAAATTTGCCCAGAGCACCATCAAACACAAGACACATTTCTAGCAGGAGACCTTACCTTCTAGATTTCTCAAACCAACACTTTATGCATTTTAAAAATGCAGAGTGATCAATCACCTCAAAACTCTCTTCTTAGTTTACATATTCACAGATCAAAGGATAACTTAGTTGGGAGTGTACCACACCCCTGTACCACTACCATAACACTATACAACAAGATAGATCTCTACTAGAAACTCAGCTCTAGATCACCATATATATTCAGCTGCAGTGCTGTTTTGCAGCTTTTTTCCTTCATAATATATTTATCCCAGAGGTGCTAGCACTGTTGCTGATGGGCTTGGACTCAGCAAGACTCAGGGTCTGTCTCGGAGCTGGCTGGCATTGGCTCTGCTGAACATGGGGGAAACTTCCAGCAGCTTCTCACACCAGTCACCCCTTCAGTCCCTCTGCTACTAGAACCTGGATAACCAAACTAAATATACCTGGATTTTAAGACTAGATTACCAGAAATTACACTGCATTTGTTCTTTTATCTCCCCTTTTGCCACAGATGGAAAATGCTCAGTTGAATTAAGAAAGAGAAAGCAGACGTAAGGCAAGTCTTAAAAAGGGAAGCATTTAGAGAAAAAAACATGCAGTAATGTCTTGAAAGCAGATGAATTTTACCTGGAGACAACAGTTTCCCATTCCAAAACCCATAGCATCCATGTAGATATAGTCTGGCTTAGCTGCCTTTGCTGCTTCTCCGTCATCATTAGGAAATGTTTCGATAAATGGTGATGGTGTGTTCTTATCTTTAAATACTGTGTGGAAAATACAGGTATTCAGTAACTCAGAGCATGAGACTGAACAATTTCTTTGAAAAGGGAAAAAAGGAAGATTGAATTTACTTACTTGGTACATTTATCACAACCTTCTCTCCTCTTCTGTGTCGAATATTTCTTGTCAGTGTACTACAACAAAAAAAAAAATGTTTGTTGTATTATCTGAAATGTTCTCTTTATGCCAATGTATTTGCAGTTAGTTTGTCAACAAGGGTTTCAGAATGTCAACTTTACTTTTAGGTTTTTCCTTCAGGGTGCTTCTTTTCCTGGTTTAAGGTAGACTGTAACAGATACAACACTGACTCTTTTCTTCAGTGAAGTCAGTTTAATTTTCATGGACTTCACATTACTATGCTGATAAAATAGTCAGAAGTAAAAGGCTACACACCTGAAGAATACAAGGGCAAGTTAAAAGGTATGCTTAGTTTTTAAATGCAGTGATTTTAATTCTCCAAAGTCTCACCTTATAGTGAAAAACCCTCTCAGACTATAGAAGTACAATGTGGTCCACTGCAGACTAACTATGGCAAGCTACTGTGTATTCTGAGATGTCACTGTGACCTACCTAAGCACAAGCTGGATTAACTGTGATGGAAGCATTTAGCCATGGAATTTCAAACTGGAAACAATATTGCAGTAGCAAAATCAACACTTTTTGACCCATAATAGTGTGAAGTTACTTGAATTTAATAGTTTAAGTTACTTTTAAAAGAAAAAAACATAATCCCAACCATTTCTGTTAAAGTCCTTGTGATATCTGGAGCAACTAGCCACAGTGCCCTCTATTGCAGTAATGTAAAGAATTTGCAGGTATGTCTAAAATATTTAGGCAAAGAAAAAATATTCAACTTCTCAGACCACTCAAATATTCTTACCTAAATCTAGGATGTTTATTGATGGCTTCATCTGGAAAAAAGAGGGATTTTGAAGCTCCTCCTTCTACTGGTGTTGGTTTATACTCCGGCAGTGTGAACCCAGGACACCCTAACCTGTGTAACACAACAATGAGATCCAAGCTGTAGTAAAAACAGGCTGTGATTTCAAAATGGTCAGATGATCAGAGATTAGAATTCTAGTAGACAAGCAGCCAACAAGCAGCTTCCATGGTGGTTAACTCAGCCTTTTGTTTTTGTTTTTTTTTAAAACCACTAGTCTATGTAGAGTATGTACATGTAGTGCTTGTCATTAATACCGACATGCAACTCTATTCTGTCTCCAAATTCTTAAAGAGTTTCTCTAGAGGATACAGGTTAATGTTGACTGCTGAAATAATTCATGCAGTTCTGTTCCCAACAATCTACTCCTTTTAAAATATATACCCAACCAACTCTGTAAGAATTAGTTTCAAGTGATACACACATCCCAAGTCTCATAGGAGTCTAATTTTAGAACTCTGAAAATCCCTAAGAGAGGAATATAATAAGCAGGGAAAAATTGCAGCGATTAGATGTAAAATGTTGAGAGATATGCGAGCTAATTAGAATACAACCCTCTCCTTTGGGAAACTCCATTATAAGTTTCTGAGTCGCCTGAAACAAGAACAAGTTTTCAGTACAGGTTATACAGAGGAACATTTAACAAGGTGGAGGTAAAGCAGCAGAAAATTTATTTCTCCATGTTGCACAGTAAAAAGGGCAAAGATTGTGCTATCTTGAGAGACTCTAGTATTTGGATGGATAAGAAAAAGTTAGCTGATAAAGTTACAAACAAACTACACAAAATACCAGGAAACACATTTCTGAAAATGTTATTTATGCTCAACATGTACTTCACTATTGTTTTCATCTTCCTGGCTTGAGTATACAAAATATCCTACAACTTGTAAACCTAGCTTTATCACTTAGATTAGTGCTCTACTGCAAACTGCATCCCTCCAGTTCTCAAGAAAGAAATCGACTTTCTGGTCCAGTAGCAAGGTCTCACAAATTTAAGAAGTAGGGACACTTACATAGCATCTAAGCTATAATTTTTCAATATTTAAGCATTTTCAGGTTGTTAATTTTTAACTGAGTTATTTTAATTTGAATAAGCTTACTTCTTTACCTTTCTTCTGTCAGTACTCTAACAAGTTTTTTTGTCTTTTCAAATGCACATTTTTCTTCTATTATACACACATGTACATGCACACAGGTATATGTGCATTGACATATATTGTAGAGACAATGTGGCAAGAAACTCCAAACCCATGAAACCTCAGAAATGTGCTAGCAAGACTCCAGTGAAATCAACATGGAATGAATAGCAAGAGAGCAAAAGGCAGAAAAAATATACTTAATTAGGCTAGCCTAAGGAGAGCAATCTCTGAGGGATGAAACTATGGGATTATCCAGAAGCAATAGACAAACTACATTTTATCATTTACTCCCTTTCACTGAAGTCTAATGTATCGCCCCTACAGTAATGTAAAAAATCCTTATCTGTATCTACAAAGTGATTAAGAACTCCTCTCCCTTTATTCCCTACAAGACCAGGTAACAAAATATTTGTATATAACTTATTTTTAAGGCTGCAGGGAAAATCCCAAACGATTCTGTAACACACCGGGAACTACTTAACCGCTGGACTTTAAATAAGCTTTTATTACACCTAGTACAGCCCAGATAAAGAGAAAGCATTTTTTATCAACACTGTTCTTAAAACAGCATTCATGGGGCATAGTGCAGCCATTCTGGCACCTGAACTTCGCTGCTAAGTCATATTTTGTAACGCTCCTCCTCTCAGCAATAATTTAGGGCCATTACATTCTGAATTATACAACAAACTAGACAGTAAGGTCAGCTGCTTCTCTTTTATTGGAGAGGAACTTTTTTACTATTATTTACTTTATTTATTTACTATTATAAGCATAACTATCTTCATTTGCTACACTGTTATAATGAATATAATAAATCTCTGTCTACAATTACGTTTGAAAGGAATGTCACAAAGTACAGTTTCTCCTAGGTAATGAAGTACATCTTGAACTTAATTTCTTCAAGGATCTCTTTACAACAATAAAAAGGAAGATATCTACCCTTTGTAAAGGTTTTATCAACCCAGAAGAGATGCTCTCCTTTCTAGATTCAGTAAGTACAGTACTGTATTACAGAAGTCTGCGTGCTCCAAACTACCAGAAGCTTGCATGCACTTTAGTGGAAAAGTAGTGTTAAAAAATAGATCAGGTTAGCCATGTTTTGCAAAACCCCTATTTATAAAGATCAAATTCTGCAAGACAGGTAAGGAGAAACCTTTTATTTATGATTTGCTGTATCAACTAAAGATGGCAGACTACTTCATATACAACACTATGTTACACGTATTCAGGTATTCTCTCCTAATGCAAAATCATCACAGGTTAGAAGCTAAAAATATAAAAGAGATGCTTGTTTGCTTGTCTCACTGCTATGAAAATTCTAAGAAACCTAATTGGAACATCAAGTCAAAGTAATATTAAAATAAGTAATATTTTTCCCTATTTCACTGCAAAGTGTAGCTATATTAGTAAGGAGAAAAATTGTGTAAGGAGAACAGGAAACATGGCATTACACTTCAACAACCATCTCACCTTGGAAATGATGTCACAGTGCAAACAGCTTCATTTTCTTTGAGTACAGAAGCAGCCTCTTGACGTCTTTTCCTCATGTTGTCTTGCACAGTGTTGAATTCAGACATAGTTCCCCCATATGGCTGCCCAGGAGTGCCTTCAATCATGTAACTTCCATATTCTGGTCTCCAGAGTGTTGGGTGGCTATAATAAAAGAAGAGACTCATTTAAATATTTCTGCAACTTCAAAAAAAGATTATTTGTGAAATTTTCAGAAATTAATATCACTTGCAAAAAAAATCTTCTAAACTGGATTATTTGGTAGAGTAATACAATATACCTTCCAATGTACCTTATAGCCAGGAGGCAGTACAAACAAAGCAAGGCACAGTTCACCAGTAGTGGTATTCCTGTATAGTGCAATAAGCAGAATTACCCTATGTCAAACTGCAATCACCTTTAGTATCTGTCTCAACCTTTGCTTCTTGGGGTTTTAACAAAAACTAGGAAGTACAGAACACTCTACTGCTTCCACAGTACAAGGCAAGACAAAAGTTATGTTCAATTTCTTATTTTTACTGCCTATGAACACCAGGTCCTGTTTCACAAATTTATCAGGTTAAGAAATGAAATGCAGTTTAAGTACACCTAGTCACCTCTAAAAAGAAGTGCCTTCCCATCCCCTTGTGAAGCACACCCTACCAGAGCCATTCCTCTCCTACTGTCCTCCTGACAGTAGCAGTTTTGACAGTAAAAGCAAAAGGGTTTCTTCTTGTAGACTTTCACTAGTCCCTCTACCAAGAAAAGAGAGTCAGGAAAGCCTTACTGGAAGAGGAGGTTAAAGTAGATAGAAATAAGCCCACAGGCCCAGAGTACAAAAGCCTTTCATCTCCACTCTCCTATAAGCTCTGACATGCCTTTGGCTCTGTTCAGCCAAAACATTTTGCTGTCTCTGGTCTCATTTCTCTTCTGCCACCAGTTAAAAGGTAATTCACAGTTCTCTGGACAGCTGAAATAGTGATATAATCTAGCTATTCCTCAAAATTCCACAGGAGAGGATAGGAAAAAACTTCCCTGCCATACTTACATCTATATTTCCAATTCTTCCAAAAATGGGAGAGTGCTCCTGCGGACAACAGGCTTCCATATACAGCCCTCACTTGCTCCTGCAGTCAGAGATACGGGAGCAAGAGCACACACACACACACACACACACACTTTATGGAGCAGGGATTACTGTGTACACAAAGACACAAAATCAGAGCAAAAGGAAAAAAATACCTGAATTACAACTTTTGTGGGCTCACCCCTACATTCTCTTTTTCAAAGCATAATACAAAAAGCACAGGGACTGCCTGCAAGTGTGCTCAAAATCTTTAACTTCCTGAATCCCGGGTTTATCTGAAAATACCAGTATCTTTGGTTTACAGATTTACTGACAGCATACTAGCACGTTAAGCCAAGTTTACAAAATTCTGTACAGTATCATAACAGAAGGATTAAAAAAAAAACCCACAACAGGAAACAGCTACTCACTTTAGGTTTACCTTCTCCCCCTTGTCTTGCAGTGTTTGAAGAACTTCTTCACCACAGAGTATCAAGCGCACTTTCTTATTCTCATGGTCAAATTTTACTAACATATATTCCACCTTGTAAATAAAAACAAAACAAACAATTAAAGAGTAAAGTTTTGTTCAGACACAAACACAATTTTAAGTAGAAAAATCAAGCAGAAAAAAAGAAAAAGAGATGTCCCACTGAACTTTACATAACCTTAAAAACTATCACTAACTATGAATGTGGTAAGCAGTACTAGCAAAGATGTCTGCAGGCTTATTTCATTTTGAATGAAGACTTGAAATTAGCCTTGACATTTCTTTCCCTCCATTTCTAATTTTGGATATTTCACAAAAAATTCCTGAATTCATATTTCTCTCCACATTATTGTTAGAGAAGAAGGAATTAAAACCTCATTCAAGCTATTACCCACAAAAATCTCACTGTCATCCCATGAGTTACAACCTCCACTGCCAAAAAAACCCCAATTGAACAAAAAAAAAGGGAATCATTCTATAACAAGACATCCATTTACATCCATCACTTGTTGGAGCTACTAAAGACCAGCACAATGCCTCAGTTACACCAAAGAAAGCCCAGAGCTGCTACAGACAGCATCAATCCTGCCATTAAGGCATTCCAGCTCTGGGGACAGGACAGGGGTTTCCCTTCCTGCTTGATTCACCTTTGCTGCTACATTTTCTTCTCCTCCTGCCTAGTGGCATATCTTGCCCTTAGATGTGTGCCTCCTTGCCCCTGTCACTACCCCAGGGTGCAACCCACACTCAATCCAACAAGCCACTAATGACAGCAGTGCTGCATCTCAGCACTGGAGAATATTGTTTCCCTAACAGAGATTATCTGAAAGTAGCCAAACCTGGAACACTCTCAACTCAAACTTTCTAATCTTCATGCATACTTGCTGTCAAAACTAAAAACTTTTAGAATGCTACCCAGCACAGCAACCTTAAACAGCTGCCCTTAAATATTTACTGATATGCTTTATTTCCTAACACCTACTTGGCAGGGGATACTTTGTGATGTTCTGGCAAATGTGAAAGACAAATCAGCCCCAAAGTGCAATGTGTTACCTACCATGTAAAAAGAGAAGTCACACGTGGAAACAGGTACTGGCTTTCAACCCCCTTGCCTGGACCAGCGGTGACAGGCAATGCCTTTTGTTGAAGGCTCTCAAACCCCTGCCTCCAACGCTTTCATAAATTATCTAGTTCAAACATCAACTTGTAGTTAAAAATTCAGGCTGCAATTTCACAGCTGGAACTTATCAGAGGTTTTGCACTGTGCTCCTCAGTTTCATTTTCCAACACTGTCTAGAGCCGGATCCCTCTGCACTTAACAAACATGACTGCCCCAGCCCCAGGGGTTCATACTCATGCCACATGCTGTTAAAGTTGCACCATACCAATTCATGGCAACTTTATTTTGTACAGAAGTCTGATGCATATAGGAAAGCTTGCCAAAACACAGGGACCTTGTGCCATGTTTTCCAGCACACTGTAAGTGGATTTGTGGGCCTCATGTTCCTTGGTTGCTTCACTGTCTGTGGAAGAGTTATTGCTTGCTACTGTGATAAAAAAATGCAATCCACTTTTGAGATTTGCAATTAAATCACAAGCATTATCCAGGAGTGTGTGTAATTCTACAGAACTTGATCAGACACAAACGCTGGAGGGATTCATTCAGCAACTATACATGTTTGCTGTATGTTTTTTAAAATCAAATTTTAATATCCTAAAGAAAAATAATGCTTTCTTAGTTTCTGTGCAAGACAGCACTTGTGTGGCATATTTTGTGGTTTGTGTGTATTATGCCACAATAATCTACTTGTCATAACTACAGACTGTAGTTAACCAGGACACACTAAAGCCTTGATTTAATTATTACCTAGTACCAGTCCCTCCAGTGACACTTGACCCTGACTATTGGCAGGAAAAAGGTACTTTCACATCTTGCAGTTTCTGACCACGTTCAGTACCACCTCTTGCTTTGTAAAAGCATCAATTTCACTAAGAGCCAGCCTAAACTAGAGTGAGGGTTATATGAGTGGGGTGTGAGCCATACAAATGGACGCACCACATGCCTGGCCTCTCCCCACACTCCCTGCAGGGATGGGTAGCAGAAGGAACTGCAGCTGCCTTTGAGAGACCTCAAAGTTTAACATTTGTCCCCCTTTACATGAATATGCCACTATGATTGGCCTCCTGTCTTAGAAATTACCCCTCCAAATGTAGCTGTAACAAGCTGGTGGTGAGAACACAGTACTTCTCTATAAACCAAATTACAGGTTCCACAAAAGAAAACAAGCCTAAAGTGTAAATAAACATTAAGCCAAGAAGGCAAACCCAAAGAAATCAAAGTGTTTCAAATTCCAAGTAGAGTAGTGAATATATTGTATTTATGCATCTAGCTTTAGAAACAACTATTATTCTTGCCTCTGGAAACATTGACTAAATCTTCAAAGTTGTCTTAACACACAGAAGATCGGTCTTTTAATAAGAAAAAAACTTCAGACTGCTGGCAACAGTTCCAAGTAATCCACAGAGTATCTTGACAACAGACTTGACAATTGCCTGAATGGGCAGCCTTAAAGAATGTAATTTCGGCTGATCAAAAGATTTAGCCTACAGCTACAAAGAAACAAATTCAGAGTTCACACATTTCTACATTCAACTTCAGCTCAACATTCACAGACTTCTCACATGTTTTCAATCCACAACAAAGTTCAGAGAAATGCAGCCAAGCTGAGAGAATCAGCACGCCTGGCAGAGATTGGGTCCAAGGGCCAAATATGTGGGGTTTCACCCAACATTCATAATTCAGCATTTTGCTGAGCACTTTAGAGTTCACTTTTCTCTCTAATTTTAACTAGGCTCTTTAGCAAGCAGAAAAATACACGAGGTCAAACTACTGATGCAAATGACCGATTTAGAGCCAGTTAGGACAGCACACACTGCCATGGCAAGCAAGGTGGCCACTTTGGACCCAAGTTCACAGTTGGCACTCTCACTCTGGAGCAAACCCTACACATCTCTAGCCTCTGGCTGGCACCTGCTGCAAGGCTGCTGAGGACAAGATGTGGCCTCCTAGCTTCTCCCTGCACAGACATGCTCAGCGCAGCATGTGATTTGAGTGAACAAATCACTCCATATTGCCCAGGTCTGTCTGGCTCTCAGAACTGCTGTGGCACCTTACCAGGCAAAGGAACAACAGTTTGGCCAGCAAGGTTGCAATGTGAAAGCTATAAATACACACACACAGAGCATGCCTAAAAAAAAATATTGTTCACAGTTCACAGCATAAAAAATAAAGCAAATACTCTGAGCATAACAGAACTACCCATGAGCCAACACAAAGAAAAACCATTCTTTACAGGTTTCCTTCCTCTCAGCTACCAGCTTGCAATCTAGAGAGTACTACCATGTCAGCTCTGCTCCACTGCTGAATATTCTTGGGAAGCAGTGGGCACCATTACCTCTCTAGCAGAACAGCACTCAGAATGCCGTTACTTCGCCTACTGCGATAATTTTGCATTTGCTACCAAGAAATTTCAGGCTTTTGACATTCTTTGATGTCGCTTTTGTAAACAGAACTACAGGTGAGACCTTGAAGCCTCTCAACTGCGGAGAGCCACAACCACTCTCCACTCATTAAGTCAAACAGTTGTGCTGGACTTGCCTGATGGCAAACTGAAAGATGCTAGTTCTCTGGAAATGGACTAGCATGTCTGAAATTGTGTTTGAATGCCCGAGTTACTTGACCATAATTACATATACTATCTCTGCATAAAGCACGCTTCTTCAAAAGGAAGTTGTATCAGTCAAGCAACCCTTTAGTACTAATTTTAAGGAACAAGGAGAACCAAAGTTGCCACACATGGTACACCATTGTCCTGAGTGTAGGTTTGCTGCCCAGCATGTAGTGCCAATTTACACATCAAGACGAGGCATTTCTATTTAATCACAGAATTGTGAAGGTTGGAAGAGACCTTTAAGGTCATCCAGTCCAACTGTCAACCCAGCATTACCACTGTAACCCCTAAACCGTATCACCCAGCACTTGATCCAGATGCCCCTTAAAAACCTCCAGAGATGGGTACTCCACTACCTCCCTGGGCAACCTATTCCAACGCCTGACCACCCTAACGGTAAAAAAATTTTTCAAATCTGAATCTTCCCTGTCTCATCCTAAAGTTAAGCATTCCTTTATTCTTGATTTGTGCAAAGTAGGGAGCTGGGTGGTCAGCCACAAAAGGCTAGCTCCTTGATTATCAAAACTTTACACCATTTATACACTTTAGCAAACAAAGAAATCACAGTTCATTGGTAGTTCTCTAATTAATTAGTATCCTACCTTCTATTGGTCAAATGATTCTTTTGCTTCTCATGGTAATTAGTCCACATATTCAGTCTTTCTCCTTTTTTGAGTTGGTGGGTTTCTTGAGCTGGTGGGCTGTGAGTCAGTGCTGGGAATCCTTCTCTGCTGGAATTACCTTTTATCCAGTTGGAGCTGATCTCAGCACAGTTGCTGAGTTGGCTGTTAGTTTCTTCCTTATCTTGGGAGTTCTGCCAAATGTCCTTGTGGCCATGAATTCTGTGCCCACTATCACTAGCACGTTCTTCTCCCCGAGCTTTGCTAGCCTCTCCCCCTAGATCCAAGATCACTGAAGCATGGCAAGCCTTAAACCTTAACAAGGCAATTACTAGCACAAGTAATTCACCTTTCTCACACCTGGACACCAACATTGTATCACAGTCCAAACACTTGCTTTGGCAGTGGTCTGCTTCCCAATAGCAAAACCCCTCCTCGCACACTCAACACCATCATGCAAAGTACATGGGGAACAAAACCTATTTAATAGCTAAGAGTAAAGCCTCTGCTCTAGAGTTAATGTTAAAATACTTTTAACATTCAAAGTATTTGCCACGAGGTGCTTCTGCCTATGAAAACGTAAGCAAGCATAGAGTCTGGACTTTAGTAAGCTCAGAAGGAAGGTGCCAAGAAGATTATATAATAGAGAAAAGTAGTTTAGAAGAATGAGCCGAAGAGAAGCTCTTTTGAGAGAAAAGAAACCCAAGTTTGCACGCTCGCTATCTGTGAAAAACAGTATCTTGTATTAGCCTTCTACCACACTTCTGACCATCCATTTCAGATGGGTACACCCCAAGCCTGGAAGTGTTCAAGGCCAGTTTGGATGGGGCTTTGAGCAACCTATTGCAATGGAAGATGTCCCTGCCCACACCACAGAGTTCAACTAGATGATCTTCAACAGTCCCTTCCAAACCAAACCATTCTGTGATTCTGAAGAAAACTCCTAACAGGGGACTAATGGACCACCACTGTTTTTCAAGGGCAATGTTAATGACAGCTTTTCTCCTTCCACTGGGCAGCTATTGCCACACAAACTTGGAGCAACTGTTAGCAGTCTCCTCACACAAACCTTCTCTCAAGCCTGCAGTTTCAAGAGAAATTGAAATTTTCCCCTAAACATCCAGAGGTCTCCTGGCTTTTATTTACTATTACCAAAAGCCACTGCCATCACTTCAGTATTTTCGACCAGTATGCCTCACATAATTATGTATACAGTAGAAAATAAAAATTGAGGTAAGCTTTTTTCTCAAGAGCATCAAAAAACCAAAACTCTTTCCACTAGCTATTAAGCCCACTTACGGGGAAAAAAAGTAGTCCCTTCATATATTATTGGTCAGTTAATGCATTAATAAAATACCACTAGCATTAAATGACAGTCTGGAAGAGAACTAACTTTTAATAATCTGACTGTTCATTAAAGAACCTCTGCCACAAGTTTTCAGTGTTAGATGGAAAAAGTAGGTGTTTTCTGTAGGTACAAACACTTCTGATGGACACAGAGCATAATAGTTAAATTGGGTTCTTTTAATGCAGTTATCTTCTCGCCACCGCTGTGATAAAATATAGAGCCACAGAAATAAGCAGCTGGTAATGTACCTTTAATAAAAGATTTACTGGCTTACAAAGGTAGTCTAAGCCCCGAGGGAGGAAATTTTAGAGGAAAACAAGTTTGGAAGTGCCACAGAGGCTGGTTACCCTGTTTCTAGCCAGCAGGCCCCAAAACCACACACCACATGAAGCAAGGAATTTCTACACTCATGAGATTACCATGAATGTTCTCTGTCATGGAAATAATTTCAAAAATCTGCCACAAACAGCAAAACCAAGACTCAAGTATAATTCCCCAAATGCTTAATTTTGATCAAGCAGATTGGAAGTGGTCAATCCATGGAACAAAGCATCATCACCAGCTCTATACAAAACCAACTCACAGAAGCCATCTCCTAGAAACAAAGAACAACAACTCTTGTTTTACATTACATTGGCAATAATCAAAAATTACAACAAAGATGTAACAAAGATGACCATAGATAAATAAAACAAAGGGGATGCAGGAGCTCTCATCTGAGTAAACTCAGCCAGCTCCAGCTAAGTACTCTTGCCTATTCCCCCTCCCATGTCCCAATGTAAGGGCTGCAGAGTTTCTTCTGCACGTGACTAGAGAATGTTCTGTGTTGCACACACCACAAACCAGGAAGCTGGGTTATCGAAAAATAAAATTGAGAAGTCATAACCATTTGCATGATTCTAAAGAAGTTAGATGCAGTACATTACAGAAAAAAAAGTGTCTTCTTTGACTGCTCTGAGGTTCACACTATTAAAAAGACTAGGATAATGTTAATTTTAGATTTCTGCTGCAAAGACAACTTTATTTTTATTATATATTTATTATATCATTTATTTTTATTCACCTGTGAAACAAGACGGTGCAAGCTGCTAAGTTGCCTTTTCCATCATAAAGCAAGAATAAGAAAAACCAAAACATGCAAATATGCAATATCAACAACAAAGTCTTCCTTGTACTCATCCTTCTGACTCACCCTTTCTCACACTGTTAACTAAAGTAAGACATATGCACAGCAAGAATAGGTCCTGTGGCAAAAGAGGAATTACAATAGAAAATATCCCATGATAAAACCACTGCAATCCACTTGACATCCACACAAGGAAGTCCACTGTGAAAAGAATATTTCATTATCAGAAATATACAAACAGTAGGTAATTTAAGCTTCTGTTATTAAAATCTGAGATTGAGAAGGAGGAAATCAATGTTTAGCACAGGGGCTGATCAATATTTATGACAAACTACAGCTTGCTTTGGAGAAAAAAACAAACAAACAAAAACCCACAGCAACTCTCCCCTCAAACCTCCAAACTGGTTTTCATTAATTATCAAACTAACTTTTCAAAGAGCACCTCAGTATAAACCACAGTGAGTTTTCCACTCATGCACAGTGCATTCAGCACCAAAGCTCCCAGGTAGGTCACTAGTGCTGCACTACAACCTATACACATCTTACCATCCAGCCATGGAGGAACTGAGCAAGAGAGAGAGGAAGCAAAATTAACCAGCCATCAGAAAGTTAACACATGGTGCATGTTTTGAGAGCTAGAGGCTTTAGGTTAGGTTTTCCCTCACGTGAGGATTAAAGCCAGGCAGAAAAAGTTGTTTCATGAGAATCAGTCCAAGTATCCAGAAAAGGAATAAACACAAAGACTCTTCAAGGGCACCTATCTTGTTCAAGTCAGGATTTAAAGTTATATTTACATGCATTCAGGAATTCATTTTAGAGGCTGCATATATACACTCCCAGTTGTCAAGCAGCATGAGCAGATGCAGTAACATCATATCTTCAGACCCTGCCCCAGAAACACCACTATTTTAAACAGCAGGCATCCATACAAAAGGTATTAAGGAAGCACTAAACCTCTTTGTAAATGAAAAATTCCACTGTCCCTTTNCATAACCATTTGCATGATTCTAAAGAAGTTAGATACAGTACATTACAGAAAAAAAAAAGTGTCTTCTTTGACTGCTCTGAGGTTCACACTATTAAAAAGACTAGGATAATGTTAATTTTAGATTTCTGCTGCAAAGACAACTTTATTTTTATTATATATTTATTATATCATTTATTTTTATTCACCTGTGAAACAAGACGGTGCAAGCTGCTAAGTTGCCTTTTCCATCATAAAGCAAGAATAAGAAAAACCAAAACATGCAAATATGCAATATCAACAACAAAGTCTTCCTTGTACTCATCCTTCTGACTCACCCTTTCTCACACTGTTAACTAAAGTAAGACATATGCACAGCAAGAATAGGTCCTGTGGCAAAAGAGGAATTACAATAGAAAATATCCCATGATAAAACCACTGCAATCCACTTGACATCCACACAAGGAAGTCCACTGTGAAAAGAATATTTCATTATCAGAAATATACAAACAGTAGGTAATTTAAGCTTCTGTTATTAAAATCTGAGATTGAGAAGGAGGAAATCAATGTTTAGCACAGGGGCTGATCAATATTTATGACAAACTACAGCTTGCTTTGGAGAAAAAAACAAACAAACAAAAACCCACAGCAACTCTCCCCTCAAACCTCCAAACTGGTTTTCATTAATTATCAAACTAACTTTTCAAAGAGCACCTCAGTATAAACCACAGTGAGTTTTCCACTCATGCACAGTGCATTCAGCACCAAAGCTCCCAGGTAGGTCACTAGTGCTGCACTACAACCTATACACATCTTACCATCCAGCCATGGAGGAACTGAGCAAGAGAGAGAGGAAGCAAAATTAACCAGCCATCAGAAAGTTAACACATGGTGCATGTTTTGAGAGCTAGAGGCTTTAGGTTAGGTTTTCCCTCACGTGAGGATTAAAGCCAGGCAGAAAAAGTTGTTTCATGAGAATCAGTCCAAGTATCCAGAAAAGGAATAAACACAAAGACTCTTCAAGGGCACCTATCTTGTTCAAGTCAGGATTTAAAGTTATATTTACATGCATTCAGGAATTCATTTTAGAGGCTGCATATATACACTCCCAGTTGTCAAGCAGCATGAGCAGATGCAGTAACATCATATCTTCAGACCCTGCCCCAGAAACACCACTATTTTAAACAGCAGGCATCCATACAAAAGGTATTAAGGAAGCACTAAACCTCTTTGTAAATGAAAAATTCCACTGTCCCTTTATTTAGCCAAAAAAGCTCCGAGAGAAAGGATGAACAAGCAGACACGTGACAAATAAGCAAATCATCAGAGAGCTGCTTTCCCCCAGGCAGCCAGCGGGCAAGTACATCGATTAAGACAGCTCCCACTGAGATCCATCCAGACATGCCACATTTGGCAGAGGCCATCATGAGGAATTTCTGCATGAAAGAAATTAAAAAATGCATTCTGTTTGGAGAATTTTGCTGGAGCAGGGCAAGACTAAAAGCATTTGTCTTAAAACGACAAGAACTCAGATTAAAAAACTGTGTACAGCTTCAGGCTATGTTAGCTTTATTATAAGCATAAGATTCCCAGGAAGAGCTTTAAAAGAAAGCAATTTCTGCACACTGGTATATTGCAGCAGTTTGTATAAAGTGAGAAGTGTATGAAGTGAGGTCATCATAATATTGATGATGAATCTCCATAATGACTTGGCTGAATTTTTATTCAAGACCCCCTACTACTGCCATTCAGGAAAATGCAACAACTATTTTTTGTGATTCTGTTTTATTTATAATGTATACAACAAAAAGCTAGTTAGAAAGTTTCAGATAAACATTTAAGAAACCCCACAAGTCACTCTATAACTACCTAAGTGGTTTGGATAAACGGACACATATCTTTCAGCATGTCAAGTTTAAAGAAACCAAAATAAACTGTCTATTCTTGTTGTCCACATAAGTATCTATCTTGACTTCAAAGCTATCATGTGGCATCTTGTTCCACAGGAGAACTAGGCTTTGTAAGGTAAGTAATTATCTTAAAAGGACATCTGCTGCTTTTCTGTTCCATTAGGTTAGCCAAATTTCTTGTAAAATGATAAAAGAATACCACCTTTCCTGTACACTGTGATGCTCTATGAATCTACCCCTTCCTTTACCAGTTCTGCTCCTTAATTCTCTCTTTTTGAACATTTTTGTGCACATGTACGTGTCTCTCACCAAGCCTCACTGTTGTCTTTTAGTACAGATATACCAAAAGTTCAGCTGTGTATTTTAGGGATAGTAGCTGTCCTTATAACATTTTATGCAGTTGGTGAGCTAGATTCACCATTGCTAAAAAATGCCCCAGATTTTGTTCCTGGTTTTAAATGGATGACAAACTGGAGCCTCAAACTGTGTGCATTTGAACCCAAATCCATCTTCTTAAGATGCAGCAATAATTTTACCAGTATGAAGTTCTGCAGACTGTATAGGAAGATCCTGTATCAAACCATTTATACATTGCTACTGTCCTGAAAAAACCAAGAACATAACAGGTTATAAACTGTATTGAGACATTAATGCAATTGCTAGTTACCTGGGAAGAATCACTCAAAATGAAATGCAGCTCTTTTCACAGCTCTGCCTTTCATTAGGAAAATGGAGAAAGCTTTAAAGAGAGTCATGAATCTTCAAATCAGAAGTAATACCTTCGGGACATTCTGGTAAGAAACCTCTGGCCTCTCACAGCACTTGAGAAGGGCTGCTTTGCTTCTTGCATTAGGAAGTGCTGACTAGCAAATGTTCTTTTTAGTTCTCATTTAACTTACTTAAAAGGTATAATTAAAAAACTAAAGGATAAGGAGGGGAGTAAATCAAATGTGCAGGAGAAAGACCAAAAGAAGCTTAGAAAGGGCTGAGAAAGAAGTAACAGGAAGAAAACAACCAACCAAAACCAAACTAGAATTAACTCATTAAGATTTCAGCTTGCAAGTAGTGCAGTGGCACATTTTTCATGCTGCCTCATACACATCATTATCAAATCTGTTTAAAGGCCTCCAAATTTCACTTCAAGTTTCCATTAAGAAAACAACTTTTTAAAAGCTGAAGATGCTTATCTTGTGCTAGGTCCCAACACTGACGGGAATAAGACTCACACACAACAAAAGGATCATTACGTCCAATTTCACTAAACAAGGATAAGCAAGTTCGATTCCCATTTCATTCACATATACTTTAAACAAAACTGTCATGTTTTGCCCATGCTTATATTTTACACCCCCTCCTTTTACACCCACACCTTTCTCTAAATTTTCATACGCTGAAGCAGCTCCTCCTTAGTCTTTATAAACCACAGAAGACAAGTATTACATGCACATATACACATATGTGTATATGTAGTTAAGTGTGAAATGCCATGGCTCAAACACTTGTGTCCACACTCAGCACAGAGCAGCAACAGTGAGCTCACCAAGTGCCAGCCATTCCACTTGTCTGATCCGAGTGTCCGCATAAAGCTGCAAAGTGAAATTTAAGCAACACTGGTCAGCTGGAGGAATGCAATCAGCAGACAAGAGGCACTGAACAGCACAAGAGACTAATTAAGTGCTGGCACAGAAGAGAGCTTTTTGGGGACAAAAGCTGGGAAACAGTAGAACAGGCTTTGCCTTACTGTCAAAAATCCTTTAAGCTCTTCCAGTTTTAAACTACTAAGATCTGCCAAGCTGCACAACTAACTGTTTCACACAGTATCTGCTAACTCTACTGGAGTTCTAAAACACAGCACTGAAAAGCTGCAGGTTTTTGATTCCGCTACACCAAAAAAAACCCACACCAAAACAAAACAATCATGACGACTCTGCAAACCCGAAGTTAAACATACATTACTGGATAGAAGAGGAAGATGAAGACACAAGGAGATTGTACTCAGTGTGACAGGGACTCCTCAGCAGATGAGTTGCCCAACTTTCATGAGCATTAAGGCAAGGATAGTAAGGCGGGGTTTGATGAGTGATAATGAGATAGTTCACAGTTTTGTATTCCCCACAGTCAGGAGAAGTCAAGCATAAACAGGGAGGCCAACTGGCAGTTTTAAATGAGGCAGAAGGATGATTAACAGGCAAAGGACCTTTACCTTCAAATGCAGATTCAAGGAGACCTTTAGAAAGCTTTTTTAAAAGCAAGACTTATTCTATTACACTCAAACTTTGCAGGCTTTTTTTTTTTTTTTACCATTGCAAAGACTTCATGGTAGCAGAAAAGAGTTAACAGCTCTTGGTTGTAACTAACCCTGAAAGCAATAAGAGAGCTGACTTTTCAAGAGGCAGCCTGTTTTGACCTTTCCAGTTCTTTACTCAAGAGAAGATGGGAGCGCTATGGAATGCCACACTGCAATGCAAGTTGGGATGGTGTCTTGCTCCCTTCAAAACAGATGCCACAACCCCGATCCATTAGCACTTAGCCTCAATAGTTCTGTCTGGCACCCAAGAAACAGCACATGACAGTTCCCCAGTTTCATTCCCTTGTGACACCAGAGAATGGAGTCCTTAGGAGGTTACAAGCACCCTTGAGATTAGCTCAGTTGGTTAGAGCACGGTGCTAATAACACTGAGGTTGTGGGTTTGATCCCTGCACGGTCCATTCACTTAAGAGTTGGACTTGATGATCCTTGTGGGTCCCTTCCAACCCAGAATATTCTCAAAGGACCACCACAGTTTTACAACACACACTGAAAAGCAGAGTCCTGTTGAAAATAAAACCAAAGCAAAGGCTGGTTCTGCGCTACTGAGCAAACGCAGTTATTTCCTTTTCACAATGGCATCATCTATATGGGGACGATCTTTAACGTGTTCACACGCATTCCCTGAAAGGCAAACTCAGCATGTGCTAACAAAGTTGATTTTTTTTCCTCATTAGCATTCCTTAAAAAAATTAAAAAATACATTTTTCACCAAATAGTCCCAGAAACATCTCTTCAACACAAAAGTAATTCTGTTTATTCTGATTTTATCTCTATCATTAGAGGGCTGTCATCTTCATTCTTGATTTCTATCTTCAAGTAGTTTTTAAAACAGTTAAACACCCTCAGGCTATGGCTTTAGACATGAAGGTCAAAGAGCACAAAAGGTTTTTTATGAAACGTGTCCAATTAGTCAGTTGATTCATCTAAGCTGCATATAAATGTGGCGCCACTTTCTAATAACTAGATATTTGAGAGGAAAAATGGAAAACAAATTAACTGCTCTCCACACCCGTCTATCGCCAGCAGAGCTCAAGTAAGTTATGAACAGTGGTATGGTTTTGTGTTTGCACAACAGGAGCAGAATAGCTACAAGTACCTGGTCCATTAACACACTCCTAAATGTTATATTACATAAAACTAGATAATTGCATAACACAGTAGAACAAAAGTAAGTTGCCACACCTGAGTTTACTACCATTTGCTAAAATGAAGAGGTAGTCAATGAACTGAGTTACCCAACCTTTTCTGAATGTCTACAGACATTTCAAAAATGGCTTTTACCTCTTAGCAAAATCATGGCTTTAATGATACTGCTCTTAAAATTCTGCTCTTGCCACGCTGGGCACGACAGAAGAAAACTGTCAATCTCCTTAAACACAATGCACCACTATTTACTAAGCATAATTACTTTGTTCAGGATGGTCCCCACGCCAAAGGAAGAAAGAGGCTCCCAGAGTCCAGTCTCACCATACAGGTAAGATTACCAAGATGACCAGCTGTGGGTGCTGCCGGGGCCAGTTCTACTTGACCCTTTCCTCCACAAACTCCTGCTACTTTCATCACATTAAGCAGAACCTGTTAGATCAAGCAGTGAAACAGGTGAAGCTCTACTGAGAAAACAAACCATGGCAGAAAAATGAATGGGAGAAGACTTTTCTGCTGGGTTAAGTTTTTGAACCCAGATGGCCAGTAAAAACACAAGCCAGGCAGCAAAAACACAAGCCTGGAGAACAGGGAGAGAAGCTGAACCAGCTTGCTAGTGGATAGACCTTAGCTATCTGGTGAAATCTCACTCTGAGAAAGCAAGGACAACTAAAATCTAACACTCATTGAAAAATGAGTACCCTATCTTAAAGACTAATGAGAAAACCTTCAAGCTAAGTCTCAGAGCAATAGAGAGACTGTCTGTATTACTGGACTCAAGACTGTGAGGCTCTTGTCAGCATAACTTCAGTCACACGAGATATGTAGGAACACATAGACATCAGATAAGGATAGATAAAAGTATATCTGAATTTCCTGAGTCCACGCCACTCTGGCTGCAAACCTCGTGGTGAAGACTGCACGTACTTTCACTGAACAGACTTTAGTAGCCAAGCCCCCCACTCACTCATGTAAGCAGCTCCTCTGGGCTGGTATTTGCCCTGTTGTTAGTGAACTGTGATAGGGGTTCCCTAAAAGAAGAACAGACTTTAAGAGATGAGTTGTCTCAAGGTGCATACAGTGAACAGCATTCTCTCTGGCATAGAACATCTGTGAACAGCTGCCGCTACTACCCAGACAAAGTTTTCTCACAAATGCCTTTGCCGCTCAGAAAGCAAACTGTGTGTGACACAGAGATGCAAAGGCCAAGTCCCCATATTGTTTACATCCTACTCTGCTATTCCAGCTTACCTGCAGCCACATCACAGACACCTCCAAGTGACCAACGTAGGACCCCACCAGCACCACGATCAAGGACAGAGTCTAGTGCAGAACATGTTTAGCTGCTTCCTGTCTCCAGGGGAAATCCTACTCATCAACAGAGGAGGCAGCCTCTGCTCCTTGCAGAGTGTTGTCAGGCTGTGACACAATTCAGCACTGGTTTACAAGGCAACAACGCCTAAGACCTGTTGGCTAAACTTACGGTTCTCGAGCATAAAGCATCTCTAGCGAAGTTCAAGTAGGGACCCGAGTTATCATCGTGATCCTTGTTTGGAAGGCAGGCTGACACGTACTGGACGCTCGGGAGACTCTAAGTAAAGCAAGGCGCGGCAGGTCTCTTTCCATGGGGATCCAGGAGGGACATAGTGGGCAGCGAGAAGACCACCACTGCACAGCCACCCACCCACCTTCGGTCCTGCTTTCCCCGCTCCCCTCCCAAAAACTGAGGCTGAGCTGGCGCTACTATCTTGGAGTCGAGATACACACATGCTTTACTCAGATCTCTTTCCAGAGAATATAAACTCCGGCGAAGGAGCGAGTGCTGCCGGGCATCACCGACCCGGGAATACAGCTCCCGAGGGGCTGCCCGGGCCAACCCACCGGTGGCAGGCGAAAACACTGAAAGTTGTTTTAGGGTTTCAGAACCGCGGGCAACACCGGGGCAGCCGCGCTGCGCAACGAGGGCGGCGAGCGCGTGTGTGCGCGCGGGGTAAACAAAGCCCCGCCGGGCCGCCCGCACCGTCCGCTC
>WEIV01018108.1:166847-210824 GCA_013390005.1 Calyptomena viridis
GCCCCGCTCTGTGCCGCGCACGCCCCGGGCACGGGGGAGGAGGCGTCGCTCCCCTGCGCAGGGTGACATGGCGGGAGCGGTCCCGGGTCCGGCGGGGCAGGTGTGGCCGGGCTGGTGTCCCTGGTGGAAAAAGACCCTTGCGTCACTGAAAGTGCCTAATTAAAGGTCCTAACTGAAAGGTCCCAAAGGGCGGACGGTGCGTGAATGCTGCTGTGTATTTGTTATAGATCAGCGCACACATCGCAAAGAAAATGATGCTTAACAGTGGGTAGAGTGAGATCCAGAAGGATCATGCATCTCCCGGAGCCCTCCTCCTCTGCACCTCTTCGCTTGCACCACCATCCCGTGGTGCCAAGCACAGGCCCAGCTTGTGAAGATGCCGTGAGAAACGACTGCCCGCCATAAAATGCAAATCATTTTATTGGGACAAAATCAGGAAGCAAAGGATTAATACGGCCGGGTGCATCCCAGAGCGAATGCACACCGAACTATAAAATGTAATACATTTTATACAATTTTTCACACAGAGGGCGGTTCTCAGCTTGTGATAAAAAAAAAAGAAAAACTTTCTAAAAGCATTCTTAACTTTCCTTATCTCTAAACAGAAAGTTACGTTTCAATGTCAATGGTTGATATAGGGCTCGAATTTTATTACCCCTTGTCAAATCGGTGTCTGGCAAACATCATCTTAAACAAAGGTCTTTGGAGTAAATATCTGTTTCTCTAAATACTCTTATTCTTCACTACTCATCATAAATTCTTAACACACAGACAATGCTACGCTGGTCTGCTTCTAATCTAACTTAATAAAATATTTATTTAACTACTTTTAACTACTTTTTAACAAAAGTATGCGATAAGCAAAATACAACTTCATATTTTTCACAGACGCTAAAAACGATTTTGTTACCTGGGCATCGTCCTGGAGAGAATTGGAACTGGAAAGTCTTAGGAAAGAGGATATGGGGACACGTCAAGGCATTGATAGAAAATAGAAGGCCTGTCAGTGCTATGTCTTTACTAAATGAAGAGACAAAAGGCACTGAACATTAACGCAAAGGGAAAGGCTCTCACTGCTGAGCAACAGAAATTCATTACTCCTGGAATCTTGTTTTCATTATGTTCACAGAGCTCTTTCATAGGCCTCAGGGACAAGCACGGCTGGTATGCAGTAGGATAAGCTAAGGCTTCGAGAATTAGTAAGGTATTTAAATTGTGGTATAGTCCACTAATGGATGAACTGTATTATTAGGTATTTCATTGAATGAGTGACTATACTGACAAGATGTGCCTAATTTTCTTTTTTCCAGGATATGAGGTGCCTCAGGGATAGGATAAGCTCCCAACACATTAGAATAGTAAATCTAAAATGCATTAGTAGAAGATATCAAATGCTAAAGTAAAACTACTCAAAAGAATTTTTTTAATGATCTAATTTTCTACAGGAAGGTTAGCATTGACAGAGCAAGAACAAGCAGTGACCATTAAGATTAAAATTACGAACATTTAATTTATAATGTGCTGTTCTTAGGGGATCATAACTTTTTAAAAACTCGTGGTTTTGGCTGAAATTGTAGAGGCTCAATTGAAAGCAATGCTGTTGTTGGTACTATTGTAGACCTGGAGATGGGCGGTTGCATTCATTTGAGGGAGAAGAAAACAATCTTTTCCTCTAGTTAAAATCCCACAGCCTTTTTTATTTTTGAAAGATCAGGAGGTCAAAAGTCTCACACTTGGCAGTGGGAGTCTGATGAGGCGTATCACTCCTGTGAAAGCCAAGTTGTACTTTATTTCAGATCTGGGGGGACAAAGAGACTTCATGCACCACCTTGCATGTTTGAGGGCATTTGCACCAAAAGATCAAGATTCCACATCAGTGCCACCACACTGCCACCCAGCTTCAGGTTTTCCACAGCTTTAATTTAGAGCTGAAGCACCTGAGGAGCCCCTGCACTGACAAGTAGCACCAAGGAGCACACCTAACAGCTGTGTTAGCCCCTTTCTTGCCAGTGGGGGAGTGGAATGTGGTTTTGGAGCAAACCTTATTGTATCTGATCAAACTTAACATTATTATCTTGTGAATCTGGGCAAACCTGTCTGGGTTATTTAGGGCCACGCTCCCAGTTCACTTGGCTGGTAGAGCTGTGGTGTGTTGCTCAGAACATTTTTGCTCAGCAACTGTGTTGGTGAGAAAGTTTTTTGAAAGAATTAGATATTTGGTATGATCCCAGCTGCTCTGAGTGTGCTGCTGTATATAATGAACTGTAAACATTTCCAGCAACATAAATGCAATTTCAAAGCTAAGATCAGCTTTATTATAACACAGGCTGCTATTATGCATTCCACGTTCTTCAACTGACCACTAATGCTGCTCTTTGACCTGAAATTCAAGAGCACATTTTCTTCTCATTTCAGACAAAGTGTCTGTCTTTCTTAATGTTTAAATTCAGCTAATTTTTTGTGTTCTTTTAGTGTAAATATCTGCTCCATTTCCAGTCCTGTGTGCTTACTCTTATCAACTATAGAGCTAATACACTGTCCATAACAGAAATCCAAAATATTTTCCTTCTACACCAGAAAAGCTGATAAAGATATAAACTCTTTTCTCACACTGTAATCTCTAGCATAAGAGCATGACAAGTCAGCTCTGTTTATGAGGTGATCACCACCTTCAGCTGAAAATTTTTCCTTTCATTTCCAATTTATGTGTTCTGGCAGTGCAGGGCAATCCATAGTCTTTCTCCTTTGCAGGGGCTGTGGCACAGGGGAAGACTAGGCCACTCTAAGGCTGACAGCATTCCATGCAGAAGTGTTCATTTGCACATCACCTAAAATATGGCTTCAAGACAAGCCACCATTGTATAATATCTGCCTACATGCATAATGTTGTATAATTATTTCCAGTACACTGAGTATCATGTGTAATTACTTCCAGTACTCTTAATAAGAAAAAAAGCTTCTCTAAGCATACAGATGGTACTTTGGATGATGTTATCGCTTTACTCCATAACTCAGCCCCAAAACTTGACTAGTTTCTCTGTATAGTCCAAAAGAAAATTCAGCTTTTCTTTTTTGTTCTCCTCTCTGCTCTGTTTTAGAACAGAAACTTAGTGGAGAAACCTTGCCTTGTACACAAGGAACACAAATTGTCTGCATCAAGCCGTAGAAAGCAAACATTATTTACTTTTTACTGAAATAGAAAAATTATTTCCAGGTGAAGTTCAGCTATTTGTTTATCATAGCATTCATGCAGCATAACAGTGCCCAGAAACATCTGTGCTAAGAAACAAAAATACTTCAGGAAATAAAGATGTACTAAACTTAAAAAAATCATATGAGATCTTATTTATCCTTGCCTTGAAAACCATTAGAAAGACATCAGCTGTTAGAATTTAGATGAAGATCGGTAGGGATCTGGATATACTTTACAGCTGGAATAGCTGAGGGAAAAGGTTGATGTGTTTTTAATTTAGAGACAGTAAGTTGGTGGAGGAGAATATGTGACTTGGAACCTGCATAGCAAGGAGCTATTTCACATGTTGCTATCTTTCTTTGCAGAGGGTAACTCACTTTGTGTTTTGTGTAGCTGCAAAGCTATTCAAATCAGCTGCCACTAAATCTGAATAGAGTAGCTTGGCACTTTGAGAATTATACCCTCTGGGAGAGATGAAAGATATGTAGACTCATAGGTGAGGCCACTCCTACAGAATCATTTCTTTTACTGGCTGTCGTTAAAAGTAATAAGTAAAAAGCAGACGTCTTGTGATGAGGCTGTTATTACAAGGAAGAAAGATTTGTTTTACTTCACGAATCATCTGCAAAAAAATGTTAAAGCAGCTTTGTTCAAGATGATTGTTGAGCTGACACTGCTGAATATTGTGTTATTCTCTGAGTAAAATGAAAACACTTCAAATGAAACAATGCACTTTGAAAGTTTTGGAATAGTATTTTTGGTAGGAAAAAAAGATTTTTTTTTTTAATTTTTTTTTTAAATAAAATTTTAGTGTTTCCAGCTCTATAATGTTTGATGTGCGCTTGTGCCCAGTATAATTGACTCAGGTGACCAGCAATTGCAATAACTGCTTCCTTTTGACTGAGGAGACCTCCAGGCATTTCTTCAGGCAATGAAGAGATCTGTGCTCAGGCAATTATTTCTTGATGCAGAAAGTCTTGCTGAAGGAAGTAAGACATTGAAAAGATTCAAGTAAAGGATCTTCTGATGTATCTTCAAGTTAAAGTCTTCCTGCTTTGCAGTGAGGAATATGACTAACAGAGACTTATTCCAGTCTAAGTTATAATGCTGATTCCTTTCCAAGCTAACTTCTCAATTAATGTATGAAAGACACTGTTGTGGCTTGTTAGTATTGCTTTAAAATTTCTTTTTCTTGTTATCACCTGATGTGGAAATGATGTAGTAGAATTAAGTTATGTCATGAGCCTGAGTGGCGCATTTCTAGGAGTTTTTGTGTGAATTTCTCATTGGTAATTGGTTTTGAGAGTTGGAGTTTTTATTTACTTCAGTAAGGATGAATTGTGCATTTCAGTCTATAAAGTTTCACGTGTTTATGTAAAAGTGAATATCACGTTTTTCATCACTTTGGTCCATATTAGCATGTTCCTTTTGCAAAGAGCTTGAATTTCTAATTTCTTAGTAGGCCACATATTCTTTTGCTGTGTCTGTGGACCTGATTATGGTGCCTTGCTTGAGTCCGCATATCTAATCGTGAAAGCTGCTGGAGATGACAGCAGAGGATGTAATGTGTGAGTTATTCTGTGTGCAAATTGCTGCTGCCTCTCAGAGTGGTCTGAGATGACAACTGACACCCATTTCATCCTGTTCACCTTTGGTCCTGCCACTACCATTTATTTCCCTTGGAGGTGCCCTCCACTACCTATTTACCTGTCACTGTGCCTGAATCTCTCCTAAAGAGGCTCTTTGATGATGTCCACAAGATACAAAAAGTAAGACCTTCCAGATTATTTCCTGGTTTATTTTCTTGCCAGCATCTTCTAAGATAGAGAGTCTTTATTATAGGATTATCTTTATATTCTTTTCCACAGGCTGACCTATGTTTTTTTTTTTTCTTTGTAGATAACAACTGTGTAATATAAAATAAAAGAATGCCAGGTGCTCAATAACGAAACAGAAGACCGACTACCTTCTCATCCTCTCATCTTTAATGCATCATTTCATTCATTATGAGTATCAGAAGCAGAGAGATTCCTTTTCAGAGATAAGAGAAACAATAGAGACACAACCTTAAACAGGGGCTGTGTGAAAAGTCCATCCAAAGACTGTGTTGATGACTAGGGTTTACAAAGGCCTGAATTCAGATGTATGCAGTTTAACAAAGTGACTGAATTCCTTAGTTACTTGAATTCCCACCACAAGCAGGAGTGCAGGTGCATGTGCTTTTTTTGCACTAAAAGAGGATACACCACAAAGTCCTAACTCCGTCATCAACCTCTCCTGAAAAGAATCCACAAATCACCAAATATTAGTTGAATATTGGTTGGAGCATTCAAAAGTTAGCTGAAAAGCAGAATAAATAAATCATATTTTTCTCTTTAACAACTGCCTCATCTTTCTTGCCTACACACTCAAGCTGTAGCATATTTTTTTACATAGAGAAACTTAGCAGCTAAGAATAAAGTCCAGATCCATAGTGAAAAAATAGCAAAATTCCTGAGTAACAGGAATAGTAGCAACTTTTATAACTGTTTTAACATCAGTTTTCAGCCTTAAGTGTTTTCTGGACTGAAAAATAAAAGCAGAGCTATTGAGCTACTGTGCCAGGTGCACCCCAGGCCATGGAAAGGCAGAGGGGCTGTAGCACTGTCCTGTGCTCCTGCCTTGGGATGGACCAGGGCAGGTGGCTTGGGCTCAATGGTCCCACTTGGAAGCATATTCCCGGGCAGCAACCTAGATCCATAAGCTTTTCCCATCTGAGAGCAGTTTGATGTGCCATAATGTAGTGAAGTCCACCTGTTAGAGAAACCAGGTGTCTGAGAGGTGTGTAGATACCTAATATGAATTTGATTCTTCCATGCACCTTCAGGCCAGGTCCAACTCAAGACACTAAACTACCACAGTATTAAATCTGCAGAGCTGGGAATACCACAAATTTTCAAAGACAGGATCTATTTTTCCCACCCTTGGTGTATTTGCTCAGCCTGGCAGCATTTTGTGTGTTGCAGCTGTCTCCTTTCATCTTTCAATATTGTTACTTAAGTGTAAGTTATAGTTCCTGGTGGGAGTAGTCAATATTTACAAGATTGCTCATTGTGTAGGCTTTTGGTCAGGTAACAGTGAACAAAATAATAGTAATCCTCTTGCATTTTAAAGGTCCATGCATACAGGTTTGTAGCTTAGATTAAACATTAGCAGCTAACAACCTAACCTTTAGGAAGAAAATGAGATAGCAGAGTAGGATTTGATAAGAGTTTTTAAAACTCTTTTAGTGAAAGCTTTTTAATCCTCTAATTTCTAATAACCATATCCTTTTCCTTAACAACTAACCCACACTTCATATGGCTAGAAAAGTAGTAACTTACAGCTCTTTAATAATGCAATTTAGCAATGGCCATTATAAAATTAGAGCAAAGCAATCTCAGACTTCTGGGGGCCATACCTTAGTTCCTGTGGCTTTTGGTAGCTAGTGAAGACTAATCTATTTGCAGACATAATATTACACCAAAGTAGTTTTTGGGGGGGATATACTGAACAAACAGAATACATTAAGTAGCAGGACTGGAGAAAACAATCTACTGGTAAGCATACACTGAATAGTCTCCAGAGATAATTATGCCTTCCTCTGTTGCAAGTTTGTCTCCAAATCTTTAATAACAAAGTATTTTCATCTCTTCTTTTTCTTACTGTATAATATATGTAATCGATTTTATGTGGAGTATGAAGTTCTACTGAAAAGTTGAAAATTATTGGAAATGCATTCCCCTTGACACTATGAATGAAATTGGTTGATTGGTGATTTTCTAAAGAGTTTAGACAGAGATGAGTGGCAAATCAAAGTAGTAAGAAGAAACCTTGACAAGAACATTTAGAGAGAAACTCAGTAATTGCTATGACATACTCTTTGTAGGTAGTTGTTATTACCATTCATACTTCCTAGGTGTTTCCACCACATCAGTACTTCTCAGGATCTCTCTTCCAGTGACAAGTTAGAAATGTTTTGGAGACTCCATTTCAAAGAGAAATCAAACATAAGATAATGAAAATGTCTCTTGTGAAGTTTCTCTAGGTGGACTAATTGACACAATTTTAAAGTTGGCCTAGTACTTAGAGTTGAAGCACTTTTTAATATGTTGTTGTTATTTATGGCACTATTGAGGAACTGGCAAGTGGTTTTGTGTACAGGTAGACAAACAGAGGAGCAGAGATGTCAGGCTGCTTTGGGTGGGATACTGTTGCTGAAAAAGCTCAGGAGATAAGGTCAGGACTACTGAGGGACTCCTTGGACTAAGTGTATATTCCCTGGTAAACCCACAATGTCAGACTCAGAGAAGGATGGTGACATACTTATCTCCCTGTGCAGAAGGTCAGAGGAGCAGGTAGATGAAGTGTGTGTTATGTCTTCACCTCTTCTTAAACTTACTCCTTTGGGAGGGTTGACAAGCCATATTTTCCTGGCCATTCAACAGCTGACACTAAAGCTAAGATGATAAAATAAGAAATACATGCAAAAATCTTTTAAAATAGTGATACACCTTCATGTAACTGACTACGTATTTATAACCTTGCTTTGCACAAGGTTCATGTTTCAGTTGTTTATATTCCCTGTTTCTGCTCAGGCTCTGTAATATATATATATATATTCAGATGGCATTCAAGAAGATTTTTACTTCAATTATGAAGAAATAGTTAAACCTGAGCAGGTAAAGTAAGACGTGGAACCCAAACCATGCTTTGCATTACCAAATCCCCCAAGGCTCCATTGTTCTAGTATTTGAGGTTTATAGAAAATAGCTGCCTAGTTTCTCTCCTATGTCTGTAAATGATTATATGTCTCACATTTCTAACCTCTCATAATACTGCCAATAACAGCAATACAGCCTCCATGTGGTAACCCAGTTGTTCACATCCAAAACTTCTTTAATCTTTGTCCAAATTCCCATTTCTGCCAAAGAATGAATCAGGCACCAAGATAAGACCCAGGGAAATGTAACCTTTGCCTCAAATAACCTGTAATGAACTGTAATGTTTTATCACAAGAATTGTACTTTGCACGGTTGTGTAAAAGAGCAACCTCCTGCCTGCCAAACCTGCAGTGCTCCCACTCTCCATGGCACCGACACCAGGATTCACGTTTGCCTGTGGGATTAGCTGCTGCCTCCTGGTTCTTTCCAAAGCTATGGCCATTAAGTAGCAGTGCCAAGGCCATGGTGTTGGGTTTGTGCCATGCACGGGTCCATGCATGGTGCAAAGGGGCAGAGAAGGCTGCTGGGTTCCCTCAGTGCAGGCTGTTCTAGGCACACAGCAGCAGAGGCAGAAGGAGGAATGCCAACAGACTTCATGTTTAAAATAATTCTGTCTAGTTATTTTCTTTGTGGGCTTTGATACAGAAATTATTGCACCTTATAACCTCCCTTTTAGTGTGTGTATGTGTGTGTGCAGGTTTTGGTCCTATGGATTGCCCCCTGAGAAACCTTTGTTCTTCTCAAATTTCTCATGATTCCAGTTCTAGCAGTCTGCTTTAATCTTTCTTTCCATATGAGCTGTATAATTCTGTGGCACTCCACCAAGGAAAAGGCTTAAACTATATCATGAAGTAGTTGTTCAAAATCCCAAGTAGAAACCTGTTTATTACTGTATGTAACAGAAGATTAAATTTATTAATAAGCCTAAACATGTTCCAGGCATCTCAAGTAAAACACACTATTAGTTAGCTCAGCAAATACTAGTGAAGTTGAAATGCCAATTTGCAAATAGACCAACTATTTCAAAAAAGGAAGCACTGGCCTTCCACTGAGTAGTTCAGGTATTCAAATAATTTTACATCCCACTTGTATCTTTCTTTGGCAGCTTGTATTCCTGGATAGAGCTTCAGGTCCTGAAAAATGGGTGGAATACAGGCTCAATAGCTCTGCTTTCTCTCTGTGGGGAATTCTGTTATGTGAGGGAACAGCTCCCAGCTGCTGTCTCACTGCTGCTCCCATGCACTGTATAAACACCACTGTTGGAAGCAGCTGTGGATTATGGGCTGCAGGATCTCTGATGGTGTTACCACCCCTGTTTCTCAGCCTGTGCTCTATGAAGCAAAACACAATTCTAGATGACCATGGAGGTTCTCGAGAGGTACAGGACAGGTTTCAAAGACAAAGATGCTGCAATTAAAACAACATGTGCAGCTCTCAAGTGCTCAAGTGCTTTGGAAACACCTCAGTAGATGCTACTCAACTCTTCAGGCATTTAAACACATTTAATATCTGGTCTCAAAGATAGTTTTCTCTTGGAGTTATGTTCACCTTATCACATTATTGCTCAATCCTCTGAGCCAGGCTCTATAATTACTGACAGGCTGCAGATGGCTACTAGGACAAGCCTGCAGGACACATAACAAAGTATTAAAGTGTTTGCAGGGAAGCTGCACAGGTGAAGTTGCATGTATGGGCTTGAGGTTGTCTAACAGCTCATTTCCATACAAAGAGGTTCTGTGCTCTTCTCCCTGTGCTACTTCTGCTGTGGCCCTCCTCCTCTTACATGCACTGGCTTGTGTTTTCTGACCGTGCACCAAGGCAATTCAATTTACTGGAACTGAGGAGAATAATAAACTGGAGAAAAGGTGAATTGTTTATGATGGCATATGGAGTTGACTCAAAGGATGAATGTGCTGAAGATCACCAAAGCTAGTGCAAAAGATGGGACAGGATTTTGTAATTGGATCTGGGTCCGGGGAAGGAAAGAGGAGGAAAAGAAAACAGGAACTTTATAGCAGTGGCAAACTGGCTAATGCACTTTGTGGTAAAGTGCCACTAGCCCTAAATAACAAATGGCCAAATTCTGTTCATGCATTGTCCACCTCCAGCATCATCCTGCATAGACATGTTATTTTTATTTGTCATTATGGATTTGTCTTTCACAGAGTGGGTATAAGTGGATAAAGCTGGGACTGCAATATGACAAATCAGCCAGTGAGACAGCTGCAACAAGGTTTTGCTCTGAGTGAAAATGGTCAATAATATATTTCGTAAGCTCATCTCTCAGCTCCCTCCAAGAGATAACAACAATCTCTCTTGCCATCTCCACGAAACCTAGGTAGGGGATTTTTTCTCCTTTTTTTTTCCTTTTTTTTTCATTTGTTTATTTAGCTAGGGTTTTTTCCTGTCATAAATTCTGGAAACAGATCAACTTTTCATCTCCTTCTCAAAAGTCTGTAAAGAAGTGAGACAGCAAATAAATAAATGGTAATGAAATGTACTGTCCATGAAAGATTTAACATCTTTAGTTGGAGGAAAAGGAGGAAAGCTAATGATTGGCAGCAACTAGTAATTACTCCCGCATTTCAAAGTTTTTTCCAGATTAACTGAAGACAATTTCTGTTTCTGTTGAGGTGAAAAACAATATTTCTATTGGCTGCAGTTGGGGGAGTTTTAATCCCTTAAGTTTTGAATAGTCTTGTTTTCAATCTAAAATAATAAAGTACAATATTCTTTTAAAACTGGGTCAGTTATCTGATGTGTGGATTTATCATTCATTTTGACACTTATCTGATTTTATCCTCATTCTTCCGTTGAGGTTAGTTTAAAAGAAAAGGCACCTCCCAAGCTATACTCCCTTGAAATGTCATCTGAAGCTTTCTTTTCTTCTTTATAAGCCCTGTGGGAAGTACAGCTTGAGCCCTATAAAAAAAACAAAACACAGAAAGAACAACTCATGTTCCTCATGCAACAGTGTCTTGGGGTGAACACTGCAATGCCTCACTGTTGCCTTTGGCACTCTGGTTTGGCCAGGCAGGTGCAGCTCACAGATAGGTGGGAGCACTGGGTGTGTGACAGCAAACGGGCAATACATTCCAAAACACTGACAACCTCAGTTGTCAGAGAGCAAGGCAGATGCCTGGACATAAACTGCAGAGAGTATCCAAGACATCCACACAGGGCTGAAGATACAACATAGGACCTATTGGATCCTCATGCCCTCTGTGTTGGTGGCTGGAGGCTGAGTGGGATATGCTAGAGTACTCAAAAGGGCATGTGAGAAACTGCATCTTTGTTGAAGACCCCTAGAGCTGGTATGTTAAGAAGTCATGGGTGAAAGAGTTAATCCACACAGAGAGCATACTTGTTTTCCTCAGCACATTATCCTCTGAAACCTTTAAATGGATTATGGTTTACACTTCTTTTTTTTTTAAGAAACAGGCTGTGTGTGCTGGTTTTTTCTTTGGAATATCATACTGGACCTCTTGGCATCCTAAAGGTGGAGGTCTCTATGTTGCAGTTGCCACAGCCTCACAGGCAGCTCTCAGCTCAGTGCTCTCTGGTCTCACAAATGCATCACTCATGTTGCCTCCTGGGAAACTGGAGAAATGGTCCACCTTCAGCTGGACATGTTAACCAAAACTCAAGGACAAATCTGTCCTTCAGGTGGACAGATCTCCTTCGAAGGGAGGAGTCCATTCTTCTTCGTGTGTGCATGTAGGCACTGGATATGGTGGTCAGTCCTGGGATATATCGGAGGGAATCTCAAGCTTTCAATTTCGTATTTCCCTATGATACCTATGAGAATTTTGTACTTTGTAGTATTCTGTACTGTGTGAACATATCCTACAGTCAATCAGCCTGAAGACATTGGTGTAACTGTGCCCAGCAAGAGTCAAAAATGTATATTTTCTGCAGTTGAGCTGAAACATACTGCTCTCTGAAAGACTGGCTTTCAGGGTTGAGTGAGGAACTTTCAAGGAGGGTAGGAATACTGCCACAGTAAATGCAGCTGGACATAGCTCTGTCACACAGCCTGGGGGCACAAGACTTGAAAACTAGGTTTTCACAGCTTGCTTAATCTGCATTTTTTAGTTTACTATCTTGGATTACTGAGTCATGAAACTCAGCTGCAGTTGAGTTGAACTTTGAGAGTAATTACATAATATCTACATTTTTAATTTCCTATTCAGAGATGTACTGGGAATGAGTTAAGTACACAAAAGAGAGTGCAGAAGATCAGTGCTAATAAAAATCCTACCTAGAATCTCATTAAGAAATTTCAGCTGTTCCTCTGTACTGAATGAAGTAGGGATCTCTTGAAAGGAGAACGATGCAGTCGTATCACTAAAGAAGTGTGTCATAATATATACACAACAAGATGCCACATTAAAGACAAGCTTAATTCTAGCATTTCATGGCAGGGATTTGCTTTGCTATAATTTCTTTCAGTGCAGAGCCATTTTTGCTTGGGTGGTGAGTACGAATAACCTCCCATGTTTACAGAAAAGGGAAGGTGAAAGTGCAGGCCTTCTATGTACACACTATGCATGTTGGCATTTATGCATTCATCACCAAGTCAAGACATTCTTGATTCATAGCACTGTCCTCTGCCCTTCGAACTTCTGCACTCAGAGACAGGCTACCCTCCCCAGGGAGTCAGTCCTAAAAGGATGCTAAGACACCTGTATTCCCAATGCTTTTCACACATTATATGCTGATAAAAGAAACTTGTTTATTCCCAGCATCCAGAAGGCATTGAGATGAACAGAGCACAGAACTGTCTGGCTATTTGCTTTTCATCATTTCTTTGTGGTGTATATCTTGGTGGTGTATCTTGTGGTGCTGATCTGTTGGCTCCATGTGCTGATCCTTGCCTTGGAGCCTTCACAAGAGCGTGAAGCTGGCCCAGCCAGAGCAGCTGCTGCATTGCTGTGTGGGGGTGGCACATCTGTCAGACCCTGCTTGGTTCAGAAACCTCCACAGAAATTCCAACCCATATTTGTTGTTGGAATTTGAGGAGTTTCTCATGTAGTGCAGCCTTCACCACTCCAAGTGGGAAATTCTTCATCAAATTCATAGCTACTGAAGAGCTTCCTGAAGGACCAATGGTAGTTCTGTTAACCTAAAAAACATGGCACGTTTCCCACCCACTCATGTTCTCAACAGTGACTGAAGCCCCACCAAAAGAAGGCATATTCCATGTCTTTTCTTGTTCTCAGCAATGACAACCATTTTTTTAAACAATTTCTAATTACAGGCACTCTTAGTGATAGCAAGGGTGAAAAATTTCATCTATAAGAAAGTCTTACAAAGTCATATGAAGAACTTCAGATGGGAGCTTCTGGATGCTCATTCCTGTAAATGTTGCTGCCAGTTCTGTATATGGTACCGGTCAGAAAGCACTAAACAGTACTCAGTCAGAAAATTATTTGTTTCTGTCCTGATTTTTGTCATAAAATGTTCCTTTTCCTTAAGGAATATAAGTTCACTTTCCCCACTGTAAAATAAAGAAAATAGAGGCTATTCAGTAGCATATTACACTTGTATTTGTGAAGGAAGCAAGTTTCTGTATCGCAGATTTCTGCATTTGATAAGTTGTCCCACTTGTACCCCAACTTCTTCAAGACCTACAGGCCACTAAGTAGCAGAATCCAAAATAGAGTTAAACCTGAGAGAGGAATCAGAAGATAGAAACTGTCCTAGTTTATGGGGAAATGTTTGATTGACTGCACTAAGGATGTCGTTTATTTTAAATATTTGAATCCTTTTGAAATGCTACAAGACCTTGTAGTGGTTTGGCCCTGGCTGGACATGAAGTACCCACTAATGCCACTCTCTCACTCCCCTCTGCAACTGGACAGAGGAGAGAAAATATAACAAGGGATTCATGGGTTGAGATAAGGACTGGGAGAGATCTCTTACTGATCACATGGGGAAAACAGACTCCAAGTGGGGGTATTAATTAAATTAATTACTTACAGAATCAGAGCTTGAGAATGAAAAGTAAAATAAATCTTAAAGACACCTTCCCCCAGTTCCCTCCTTCCAAGTTCTCCCTCTTTCCCCTCCAGCGGTGCAGGGAAACAGAGAATGGGGATTGCGGTCAGTTGTTGTTTCTGCTGCTGCTCAGAGAGAGGAATCCTTCCCCTGCTTCCTGTGAGATCCTTCCCACGGGGGACAGTGCATCATGAACTTCTCCAGCGTGAATCCATCTCACAGGCAACAGTTCTTCACAAACTGCTGCCATGTGGGGCACTTTTTCCGCAGGGCGCAGTCCTTCAGGCACAGGCTGCTCCAGCGTGGGTATCCCACAGGCCACAAGTCCTGCCTGGAAAACCTGATCCAGCTTCTCTCCCCAGAGGTCAACAAATCCCTGTAGGACCTTTCTCCAACATGGACCTCCCACAGGATCACAACTTACTTTGGGCATCCAGCTGCTCCAGCATGGGCTCTTCCACAGGCTGCAGGTGGATCTCTGCACCCCTGTGCTCCTCCATGGGCTGCAGGGGCACAGCTGCTCCACCATGGTCCTCACCACGGGGTGCAGGGGAACCTCAGCTCTGGTGCCTGGAGCATCTCCTGCCCCTCCTTCTGCACTGACCTTGGTGTCTGCACTGTTGTTCACATTCTCACTCTACTCTTCTCTGGCTGCAATTTCATCTTCTCTTAACTCTTTTTTTCCTTCCTTCTTAAATATGTTATCACAGAGGCTTTACTGTCACTCCTGATTGTCTTGGCCTTGCTCAGCAGCAGGTCCATCCTGGAGACAGATGACATTGGCTCTGCCAGACATGGGGGAAGCTTCTGGCAGCTTCTCAAAGGTGGCACTTGTGCAGCCTCCTGTTACCAAAACCTGGCCACAGAAACCCAAAAAGTACAAGCTGCAACTTTGAAATGGAGCACTGTTATTTGTGGGGATGATACCAAAAGTAATTGTAATTGCCAAAAACCCACAGAAATATTTAGTTGCTTTTCAGCAAGCACTGACCAAATACAGGAACTATCCTGGATCAGGCTGTACATTAATTACTGACCTATCAGTACGATCTGTTCTTCTGAAAATTTAACACCACTGTTTTATAACAAACCCATAAGCTGCTGTATTTTATCAAATACTGACTACATTCTCTGTTCCTTCTGTCAACCTGACCAATTCCATCTGAACTAAGCAGCTGTTTTCATGCTCCCCTAAAATCTTTGCTTTATGCTCCTATCTCAGACTGCTTGGAGTTGAAAATGGTTACAGTTTGTGGATGTGTTTCTTTGTAGTTGTTTTTTGGCCATACTATGGTTATATATAATCAATATGGTATTTTATGTATGTATGTTATGTCAATATGGTACAGTATGTTTGGTAAGCTGCAACATGATATGTGGCAACAGTATTACAAAAATCAGGTCTCAAATTCCTTGATAGTCAGAGACCTAATATGATGCTATTTGAAATCATCCAAAACGATCAAATATTCTTTAAGAAAATAAATGAGCAGATCCTTTTTATCAATTAATTTTTGTTTTCTGTTGATGTATTACCAAATGAAGGCAGAAAGATAAGGAATTCTTTTTTCAGAGAAAGTTCATCCATTTTTTATATTTGTAAAACTGTGACTGGTCTTCATCCTGTTATTTCTCTGTCATGTTATTTCTCTGAGCTAATAAAAAAGATCAGTGACTCAGCATCTGTAGCTTGTAATTTAAAATCAGGTGAAAAGTTTGGACAGCATGCCAGCATTTCATGCTAATCTTAATATATTATCTTTAGGAAAGGGCAGCCTTCTGGAATGCATATAAATTAATACATTTAGCCTTAATTATTTTTAAGTTCTCTGCTTGTTTTTCAGATGGTACCTGTTCTTCTGAAAATACTTTAATTCCTCATTTGTATTGACAGATCAAATTTGCCACAAACTTTGCCACTTTCCTACCAAAACTGGTAGAAAACATTCTAAAACAGAAAAAGGGATAATTGTGACAAGCGGTGTTTTCTCTTTTGGCTGGTGATTTGGTTTATTTTAATCCTCTGCATGCTGGAAAATGCAGATATAAACAGAATTTTGGTACTCCAAGGAGCACAGCTTGCACAGGAGTTTCAGGGGAAAAAAAAAAAGTAGTTCCAGGAATTAAACTCAGGTGACTTTGTTTTAAGTGCACTTACGTTTTTGGGGAGAAGGGGCTGCATAGCCAGAGGGGGCAGCCTCAAAGTGGGGACAAATACTTTGCATAGTTCCATGAGTTCACCACACAGGGCCAGGCTGGTCTAGGAACCATCTTGGAGGAAGAGCACCTTGTCTGGGTCTCTCTTGCCCATGTCAATGAGCAGCACACATGGAGATGTCTCTTACATTTGTCATGATCTGATACAACTCAAACCTACTAATTCATTTGTCAAGTTGCTTAGTCACTACCAATGTGAAACATAATTAAAATAATGACACAAAAAGCTTGAAGCATAGCTAAAATGACACAGTCTTTATACTGTATATACTGTTATCTACTGTTACCTACTGTTACCTATGTAACATTATGAAAATATAATTTGTTTATAACCTGTTTCTAGATTTGCTGAATGGCCCTAGCCACGTCTTATGTGTCATGTGTGCTTCTATAGTCTGAAAGTCCCTGTACTTTCTATCCAGTCATAGAATCATAGAATAACAGAATATGCTGAGTTGGAAGGGATCCATCAGGATCGAGTCCAACACCTGGCCCTGCAAAGGACATCCCAAGAGTCACATCATGTGCCTGAGAGCATTATCCAAACACTTCTTAAAGTCAGACAGGCTTGGTGCTGTGACCACTTCCCTGGGAAGCCTGTTCCAGTGCTCAACCACCATCTGGTTGAAAAAGTTTTTCTTGATATAACCTAAACCTCCCATGACTTCTTCACCGTCATTGTCACTGGTCATGAGAGTGAAGAGATCAGTATTTTCCCCTCTGCTTCCCCTCATAAGGATGAACTTCTGGCCTCATTTCACATGAGCAAACTTGCTAGCAAACCAGTAAGTTTGTATTAGTATGATATATTAAGCATGAAACACCTACAGCCACGTGGCACTAGGATAGACTGTCATTACACAGCTTGGCTATGCTGTCAGCAGAAGAAACACTACCAAAGACATTGGAGAAAGTCTCCATTTTACTAAACTGCATGTCTTTCTAACACATTATAAGGAATATACTCTTTTTTCTATATTTTTTTCTGTTTACAATCTTAATTGCCACAAAATATTGGTTTTCTGTGGCTGCTAGTGGACCCAGCAACTTGGAACTGTGGGCCAGTTTCCCGGGATTTAGAAAATGCTCCTTTGCCAATGTGACTCTGATACCTCTGGCTCTGTCCCATTCATCCCTCCATGAAAGAAACTGGCCACTGGACTGGGGCTCCAGGGAAATTTGCTGCAAGATTGATCTTTCATGATGAACTACCAGATTCATTGGACATGTTTCGTAGACGGACATCGGTTTTGACCAATGTGACAAACCAGAGGAATCCCCCCTGGGATGTGGCAGGTCATGGCTGCTGGGCTGGGGTGGTGAGCAGGACACAGCCTTGTGATGTTCACTGCCTGTAATCTGGCAGTTTGTGCTTTCTGCAGTGGAGCTGGAAGAGTGGAAAGTGGGAGATCCTCAGCTTTGTGTGAAGATTCAGCAGGTCTGCACCTGATCCAGAGCGGCCAGCCCACGAACCTGACTGCTTTGGCTCACCCTGCCAGTCCACCAAAGAACAGGCAGTGTGCCCTGAGGGCTGCTGTGAGGCTCCCATGCAATGTAGACAGCTGACTGCTTTGTTAGCTTTTCAAACACCTAGTGAGTTTTCTGAAGCAAATACTTTCAGGGCCTCCTCTCCTGGCATTTTCAGTTTGCAATCCAGTTCAAAACAATGGCTGGTCTTTGTAGACTCTATGACTTGTTGCAGAAGCAGTCGTGCTCTCTGCATTCATGGAGAAAAGGCTGAAAAGGACTGCTCTGCTAGGGCTAACAAGTTGGTTCAGGGGTAGGAATTTATTTTTAAGATGACATTAGCCAGAATTGGTGCTAAAAGATGTAGCACTGCCTCCTTCACTCCTCATTCCTCCCGTCTCCCTTGAATTTGCACAAACCTGGTCTGAACAACAGAGGAAGTAATCCAGCTGAAATACGAGCCAATGGGAACAAAAACACAAGCTGTAATCTGGCTCTGGGTCGTAGTGTGGTCTTCCACAGGAGGCTGGAGGGGAGGGAGAGAGCTGTCTCTGCAGGGGACTAGGAATGAGGATGGAAGGTGGTCTCTGGGAGCTTGTGCTTCCTCACAGGTAAGGTTATGTGTGATGGCTGAACCTGGGGGTGCCTGTTACCCAGGGACAATGACACCCACCACCAGCAGAGCTTTGTGAGCCTTGGTGAAATATTTCTGGTTCTTACTTCCCCATGAAGGGATGGTGCACACAGGAGCACCAAGCCCCACAACACAGCATGCCACAGGCAGGATGGAAGTGCTGGAGCAGCAAGCATGCCATCTCTGAGCAAGAGCCCTCAGAGAGGATTCTTCGTGCAGTTACCAAAATTGTGATGGGCATGTGGCATCCTGGGCCAAGTATGCAAAATGGTGTGTAGGAGATGCTGGGAGGTGCCCCCACTCCAGCTGTCCTTGGATTTCACTCATGAGCATTTATTGGACAACTATGTGTCCAGGGCACCTTTTCACAATGCAGATGCATAAAATTGCCTTTTCTAGGGGGTTGAGAAATCCATTCAGAGTTGTGGACCACTTCTGCATCTGCACAGTAGCCCTTAGTAGGGATTTTGCAGGCTAGCTCCAGGCTTGGAGAAACAGGCGTAATTCTCAGGCTGTCCTCAAAAGAGGGCATGTGAGAAAAAGTTTCAAGGTCCTTTGCTAGTTAATGGTTGTTTTTTCTGTTTTGCAATACAGAACAACTAAATATTCTCATCTTGTTGGAACCAGTGTATCTTGTGTGACTTCTCTTTCATCTTCTTTCTTTCATCACTTCTTTCTTTATCTGTGACTCAAAAAATATACATTAATTCCTGGAAAAGCTTGCAAAACCAAAAAAGATAAGTGAACTAATTTCACCTTTGTAGAACAGGTCAACTTGTTGGTACTTGTTCTCAATATTCAGTGATTTATCTGCTGGGAAGATGGTGGTGACACCAGCACTGAGGTGCTTTGCTCTAACCACTCACCCATGTACAGGAGCTGTTGAGCAGATGGAGAGATCTCAAAAAGTGTCAGAGAATGGGTTGGAGACTGAAAAACCTACTGTATAGAAGCTCAAATTTTTTAAAAGCTATTATGGGGAGAAGTGGAATTTTCTGAATTTATTTTTTCAAAGAAAAAAGTCTCAATTTGAGTCTCGCCATCCTTTCCCATATATTCTCTACTTTAATGAGCAGCTGTGAATTTTATGCAGGAACTATTTGGAGCAGCTTTATGGAGTTTATTAAGTGGGAGATCAGACCTTAAATATTTAAACCAGATTTACAGGCATGAAAACTAAGAACAGACTGGGTGACACAACAAATAATTTATTCATTGAATGTACCATCTTCTTCTGTGAAAAAATGCACAAATATATTTTTGTTTTCTCACTCTTCCCATTGGGAAAGTTTTTTTATTTTTTCAGCCTAGCATCCAGATGAAGGAAGACTTCAGTGATCACAATGTCCATCCATCTGTCCCACTCTGGAAAATTTTAAACTGACTGCCACACTTTAATATTATGCAGTAGTGTGACACAGCTCAAAAGCATTAGGGTAGGATTCATTAAGTTTACACTTCTACAGGATCAATGTCTTTATCTCAGATAGTCACCTTAGCTTGTCCTTACAGTTAGTGGAGACCAGCTGGCACTGGTGATTCAAGTGACCTGATTTAGATGGCTATTTTGGGATGGGATGAATCATGGACTAGGAGTGCCTTTCTCTCCTTTCTGCTGAGTTAGGATGATCGGCAGAGATGAAGAACAGAGTAATATTGGAATTTTCTGCATGACTTCTGAAGACTGGCTCTACTTAAGAAAGGAAATTTAATGAGGCAAAGTTGGAGTATGTGTTCACCAGCAGTGGTGGGGTCAGTCACTGTGGATATCAGGCCGCCAGCCAGCACGTGCCTGTTGTCAGGGAGCGGAGGGAGTTCATGCTGCCCTTCACCTAGGTGGTATTTAGAGGTCATGAGAAGAAAATGAGTGTACAGCTGAGGTGAGGAAAAAGTTATGAAGAGTTTTAGGGTCAGGAGAGGTTGTTGTGTTGGGCAGGTAAGAAAATGAGACACTAGTTCAAATAAACAAGGCTTCACCAGGTTTACTGCTCACAGAAGTAAATGCTTATTCCCAGGAACTCACCACAACTCTGCATGCTGTGACTGCTCCTAAAATAACCCTTTCAGTATGTAGAGGTTAAGTCCAACCTGTGATCAGTTTATGATGCAATTTAGTAATTTTCCATTCCAACCTGATACAAATTTCCAAGCACACATTCTGGTGTTTTGTTTTTTTTTTCCAGAAGCACTCTCTCTTCTCTGAAAAAGTCGTCATGAACACCTCAAAGTCACCTAATATTTTCTCTGAAAGTCCTCAGGCCAGCTAAAGTCTTGATGATGTTTGAGTAGTTGCTTTACTGAAACTGCTGACTAGGATCAATTGTTTCTGTTTCCCGTTGCTTTCTACCTCACAGCTCCCAGCTCAGAGCAATTCTTTATTGTGCACAATAAAAGTCTTGGTCAACACACCCGAGTCTGTAAAATTTATGGCAATGCAAGTAAGTAAGTAAGGATACATTACTGTACTGGTTCTGTCCTGAATGTGTGAGGGGTGTTCCTTCTAAACTGAAGGGTCTGGGAGTTATGACAATGTCTCTAAAATACACTCACCACTGAGAAGTTCCCTGGTTAAGCTCAGTCACTCAGTTGTTTGTGGAACACTAAGGGCACTAAGAAGCAGGATTGAGCCACCCTGGCAGCAGGGACAGCCACGGACAACAAAAGGAGGAAACAAAACCTCAGAAAGGGTCACATCTTCTGCTAATCCTTGCGATATCACTGAATGAAAAGTGTCACTGTCACCTTAGTAACTGTGATAACAATTTGTGCTTTGTCACGGTGACTCTCAGTGTTTCATAAGGCAGGGCATTACCCAAGACTGGCCTTAGTGAAAATGCAGTTGCTCCCACAAGCATATTCTCATCTTAGGATCACTTGTTAATGCATATTTATTTAGTTAATTACTTTCTGGGAACAATTCCATTCACGTTCACTTTTTCATTATCAGCAAAGCATAACTCATTACCCTGTTTTTCAGAAGGCCGTAACTAAGATAGCAAGTGAGCTTGTTGCTTGCTTAAAGCCATGGAGTGGGTCAGTGAGTCATCAGTAGAGCAGTTTGAATGGCAGGTAGGTTTTATTTGTGTTTAATTCCAGGAAAACAAAACAAGAATGCAGGCAAAGAGAAAAAACTTCAAATCAAATGTACTAGAACAATCACTCCCATGCTGATGTTGTCCAGAATATGATTCACAGTCTTACACTGAATGATGGATAGTGAATGCCAGATCTTAATTTCATTCTCAAAAGCTTAATTCACCATAAATCTCCAGCAAGGTTATTTTCTGTTGTACATGATACCTCTTTTTGGGTATCTTCATCTTCTTTGTGGATCACCAGAAGGACATGTGACATCTTTGTTGCCAGCCTCTTACTGAGGCCTTCTGGTCATGATGGAAATCAATTACTTATTCCTCAGGATTTTCCAGTCTGACTGCTTCCATTCATGTCCTTGGTTATCAATATTGACCATTCCTTTGTCCTCACTTTACTGCTTTTTCTGATTCTGTCACATACCTTAATTCCTGTGTCACCGATAACTACAATTTTTTGTTCCTCTACTCTGAAGGAGGGCCATAGGGCTGCCTTCCTTGCAAAACACAAGTAATCCAGAATTAGGAAGGTTCAGTCTCTAAATGCTGAGCTACTTGCATGCACATGTATTTGTCTGCACCAGCCTGTTAAAGCTTAAGAATGTGAACTGTTGATGGACAATATTTCAGATGAGTGAAACAAAGTGACACCTTCTAAAATTAAAAGACATGACAGCCTCAAGATGAAACTTCAAGCCAAGAAAATTTTCAAGTGCAGAGAAAGACAGGTGATGTATAGAGTGGAATTCAGTTCAAGGTGGAGGCCCTTAAATTAATGTACTTACATGTAGATGTGGATAAAAATATGCTTACTGTCATTTTTGGACTATGGAGATCAATGGATCAGTGGAGACTAGTGGCTTGATTCAGTTGCCTAAATGTTGATGCCTTCAGAAGTATTTCAGAAGTCTGAAATGTGTCTAGCACTTACAACACAAGAGAAATGCATGCCCTTTTGGGATGGCTGGATGCCAGATGGGACACCCTCCCAGGACTCAAGCAGTGCTGGATATTTATGTATGAAACTTGTCTCTAGCCAATACAGTCAGTAAATCCTAAGGAGCAACTCAGGTCATCCCAAAGTAGGACTTGTGGGTGACTGAATAAATCACTTTATGTGGCTGTATTGGCTGATATTACTTTCGGCTGTATGTCCTATAACTGGAGGTTCAACATCTAGTGCATATATAGATGCCTAAATTTATGCTTCCTGACCTCAGGTTGCCCTTGGTATTTCAAAGGTGCAGTGGCATGATAAAAAAGCATTTAGGTTACACAGCACCTAATGCCTGCAACTCCTCAGTTTCATGACCTGCATGACTGATCTGGCCTTTTTTAGTTGGTCTGCTCTTCCAAAGACATATGATCATATGGGAATTCTTTGAACACTTACTTCTCATATGAACAGATCCTGCTTCTATTAGTGTGACTCAAACTGACATATCCTCTTGCTCTGCTTCTGCTGGGTGAACCAGTCTCTTTTCTGTGATTCCCTGCAACAATTTTAGTCCAGGAGATAGGCGTATCTTTAGTTTCAAAGGGAGGTTTGATAAAGAAGAATTCAAGCTGCTGCTAACAGCTTAGGGTGTTATTTATTAGTCACATAGCACCACAAGAGAGCTCTGCATTGAGTTTTAATACATGATTTCTCATCTTCAGTTTCATTTTTTTCAGCTTTGTTAAGATTCCTTTGGATTCTAAGTGCTTTGCAGTTCACCTGGCCTACCACATCTGTTTCTCCTTCAGAAGAGCTGATCTGTTACTTCTCGTAATGTGGCCAAGGTATCATTTTGGCAGAACTTCTTTGACATCAGCAATGAAGCAGAGAGACCCTGAAATATCACTGACAGACACTTTGGCTGCTTCGGTGCATTTGCTATTGTTCCTCTGAGTGTGATCTAATGGAAAACCATAATTTACTGCCTGAACTCTCAAGTCTATGCAGTGACCAGCATAACAGCTTCATGGCAGCAGCTGGGCCAGAAATCTGTTGGCTGCACCATTCTCCCAGCAACATAGGAAATAACTGTTCTTCCCATCTGCTAAATGTCAGTAATTTAAAAAATGTGTTAATACTGCACTGGGATGAAAGCAAAATATGTTCTTGCAAGAACTTGTCCTTAGATGAGATATCAGCATTTAGGGCACTGGTTTGGGAAGCTGAAAAGGAATGTATTCACAGACACACACACACATGCAAGGGTGGTAAATATTAAATTATGTATTCGAACTGGAACAGCTCTGACAGAAGATACTGAAAAACTTTCAAATAAGTTGATGGTGAGATCAGGCATCTGGAACACGCAAACTAAGTTCCTGGTGTAAGCCCAAAAGATGAAAGACATATGTCCTCCCCAGTCAAGGCTGTGTCCTTTTCTCTGTGAAAGAGGGATAGTACTCTCTTGTGGTAACAAGAAATTCATTCTGAAGCCGAGAAGCCTTTTACTGACGCTGATGCTGTCAAACCTCATGTACCGTTGTGCATTCTGATTTTAGTGTATGGGAATTTTTCAGCTCATCCTTGTTGAATTACACTGCATTTTTCGAATCCTGGCACCACCCTGTGGGGATCCTCCAGAGGTACGAAAATACTTGTGGGCGCAGCACGGCATCATGCCCGTGCTGGCAGGGACACTTCAGATCCGGCTTGTCCCCTCCCCGTCGCCAGCTTCGTCCCTCTGGTGCCCTCCAGTGTCTCCTTCTCGAAACAACTTAGGAGAGCAAAGCCTTTAAGAGAAGATCCCTCGTAGAGTGATGCTCCATAGGGATGCATGAGGATCTGGCGCCGAATTGAAAATTGAATTTAGCTTAATGGGCAAGCCGTGTGTCCTTGGCTGAAGGCAAGAAATCGATGTGTTCAGCTGACATTAAGGTCAGCCGAGAAAGGCAAGCTTTGCTACATTCAGGAAAGCAACACAGCATTCCGGGTTATCCGAGTAGCTCTTCGGAGTGCTGCTTTATCAAAGACTTTCCCTGCATAACCATTTGCACCGTGGCATTACTCAACATAGAATGAGAAGTCATGATTTGTTCTGTGACCGCTTTCAGTGAAAAGAGCACAAGTTACAGACTGCAAGACCTTTAATCTGAATTTATTCTCTTCCTTTAGATAAATTACTTCAACCAATTCACTGTTTGGCTCAGAATAATCCCATACATAAATAACACAAAACAAAAGCAGTCTTTCAAAAGCAGTTCAATTTGGCCGTTTCTAATTAAATTTGGCAGAATTCTGACTCATCTTTGCTATGCTCACAAGACTGCAGAATCAAAGAGTCACAGAATGGGTCAAGTTGGAAGGGACTGCAGTGAATCATCTGGTCCAACCTCCCTGCTCAACCAAGGGCATCCTGGATCACACTGCACAGGATTGCATCCAGACAGTTCTTGGATATCTCCAGTGAGGAAGACTCCACAACCTCTCTGGGCAACCACTGTGTGGTCACCCACAGAAGTAAAGTTCTTCCCCATATTCGGGTGGAACTTCCTGTCGTACATAGGGTTTCTACTTAAAGAATACATGGTGTTCTTCAAATGAAAAAGAACACATTGCTATCAGCTTTGGTAACATTCATCTTACAAGCATTTCACAGAAAGAAGCACCATACCAATTTATAGGCCTCTATATACTGTGTTTAAGTCACTATAATGGACAACATAAATCTATGCAAGACCTACAGCTAAATTATGGGTAATTTATAGAAACCAGCTTTTGCCAAGTAAATATTTCAGTCGTGTTATTTAACTACTTTTGAAGGAGAAGGATGACATAATAAGCTCTGAAATATATCTGCAATGCAGTTTTCTCAGACCCTGAGGAAACGAGGCAAATATTATAAGAAATAAAGGATCCACATAGTTTCTACTTTAATCCATGTTTACTTGAGCGATGCTGGCAAGTAATGCATTTGCCAAGACTTACTTAAAATATTTTTGCTTTTATATCACAGTCTAATGGTAAGTTCTGTCTTTCTAATAGTTTTGACAGTATAGACTCATGGCTTGACTCCTCAAAATCATCCTTTTTGTTTCCTCAAATTCATCATCACTGTAGGCACACAAGACAGCAGGACTAGTGGACATATTAGCACACACACAGGACTGCCATGTACTTCTGGATAGCTGTGTAGAGACTAAAGGGCCAAATAAATCCCCTTGATTTAGCAGCCCACAAATTGACACCTAGTGCCATTTGAGATGCTCTGCAGCACCTGGGACATCTGCAGAGGGTACATTCAGACAGCTGAGTCCTGATCCCCTGACTTGATGCACAGGCATGCAGCATCTTTTCAGGTGCCCCAGGGAGCTCAGCTGCTGCCCTAGGTGTGTGTGGGTCCTGGTTCTTAGCCAGCAGGCTCACCTGGCTGCCTTGGCTCACCCGCTCTGAGCAGCCTCTTTAGAAGAGAAAAATTGCTGAAGAGAAGAAATTGTCTGTTGAAAATCCTGACAGAGAAGGTCTGCCAGCCTGGGACTATGATGCTGAAGATGAGGCCTGGAAACCACAAGCATCCTTGAAAAGTGCAGCTGGGGGCCTAGAAGCCAGAGACATCCCAAGGTAGCAACAATAAGCACAAGACCAAGAGACTATAATGACAACTTCATATCAAGCAAATGGAAAACAACATAGAAATATAGAATTGCTCTGAAAAAGCAGAAAACAGAATCATCTATTGGCTGTTAGAGGTGAAAAAAATTAACATTATCTAATAACTGCTCAAAGTAGAATCTCCTACACATATGTCCATTTATTATAAAAAGGATGTAATTTTTATCCAAAATGGAGTTTCTCTCAGAGGACTTCCCAGCTGAATCCCCCATGAACTGTCTCTTGGACTCTCATTAGGGATGCTGGCTGACTCCGGACTTGGTGTTAGGGATCTGTTTGGAAAGGAGACTCTGTTTGTTGTCTCACTGCTTGTGTCTGTCCTCCCCTCTTTTGGGGATGGGAGAGTGTCACCTCCAGGATCAGTTTGTTCCTCTCTTTTGGGATGGTTTGGCTTATTCTTAAATCCGTCTAATTTGCTTTATGTAAATATAATGTATATTAAGTCTATCTGCTGTTATATTGTTGTTGATAAGTTTGCTTCCCTGGTGATAAGTTACGATAATTGTAGGAGTATAAACCTACTTGGTTGTCACTGTCATGGGTTATACTACCACACTGCTTGATACTATTATTGATTGACACCATACTATTGATTGATTCTGTATTATTGATTTTATAATAATTTGTAGTAGCTTGACATATATTAATTCATATTGACTTTATTAATCATCATATTAGCTTTATTAACTACCAGTATACTTGCTAGCAGCAATTTTTGTGGTAATCTCTAATAAAGTAGAAAATTTTAGAGGATAGAGCCTCTGTATCCTTGTGTATTACAGAATCCTAGGAACCCACAGTCACAATCCCTGTACAGCTGCAGGCCAGGTAACCCTTCAGGTTGTGACATCTGCCAAATCTATAGAATCACACTATGAACCAAGCCCTTGGTATCAAAACACAGGGAATGATTTCTGGCGTCTCAAATCCTGTCACCTATGTATGGCACAACTTAGTTGCTCTTCAGAATTTGGACTAATTTTTTCCTTGAAATTTAGATGTTTTTAGTTTTGGTACTGTTACTCATACGATCCAAATGAAAACAGGTTCAGTTGCTAATCCGACATCTGATTTATCATCACTTTTTGTTAGGCATTTTGATTACAACAAAAGACTGTGAAATTCATTGTTAAAAACCAAGTTGTTATCCTCGTAATAAAATGAAAAAGATAAAAATGGCTCCAGTGTCACACTGTGGGGCTTATTGTGAAGATGGTTTGACAGCCTGGGTATAGCAAACATTCCAGTTGGCTGATATGAAAGCAAGGATCAGCTCAGGGCTCAGAAAACAAAGCATATTTCAACTGCAACCAGGCATTTGTCAGAAAGACAGTCTCGCAGTTTCCAACTGATTTTACAATAAGAATAATTTGTTTGCACCATGTGTCGACAGTTTTATTTAAAGCACACAATGAAAAATACCAACATGCTGTTTTCCTCTTAATGACAACTGCTGCACTACAAATCTTAATTTTTAAGTAGTAACATTCTCACATTACACTTACAGCTTTTTTTTTTTCTGTTGAAATATGTTCCCTTGTGTTATCACAGTCCATCCTTAAAGTGTACAATTAGAAAACCCTTCTGTATAAGCAATATGTCTAACACTTATAAACGAGGAAAATGCTTTATACAAATAAGTTATATTTTTAACTTTTCCTGTTGACAAAAAACTGCCATGGCTGCAACTAGCAAAACCTCCAGTGTATCTAAATGTGTGTGTTCCCATTCTAAACAACAGAAATTGACTATATATTCCTCCTAAGTTTATTGATTGCCTATATTGTTATTGAAAATTTTCGTTGAGACAAATATGTCTTTTGCATGGCAAAACTTACCTGGTATTAACCAAATCTCTCACACCAGCTGTATAGAATTGCATGTGTTTTCCTTTATTCTTTAGGAAATTTCTGGAAACAGAGCTCTGTGCAGTGTCACACTTGCAAATGAGCACCAGCAACTCATTTTCATCCTTTTTTTTCAGCAAGCATTTCAGAATGTGTCCTTTTCTTTATTGTGGCCATCAGCAATGAGATTTTTAAATCAGATTCACAGACAAACTTTTATGTGCTGTGAACATAAAAGCGTCTTCTTTGGTGCCCTGTTAGTCACTCAGTTATGGATAAGAAAAGAGAAACTAAAAGACACAAGACATCTTTCTCTTTCAAGGAGGGATCAAAGGATAAATCTGTGCATTACAACGTTTTTGAGTACTTACGGAAAGTAGGTCTTTAACAAAAAGATGAGAAGTTTAATTGCAAAAAGCTCAAGGAACTATATTAGGACTATTGGCTTCAATTCCATTCTCTGAGTAGGTGGATCCAGTCTTTGAAAAAGATCTCCCAGCTCGGGTAAATGGGTTAAAAGAGAGAGCAAATTCAGTTCAACTGAGAATTGAAGTTACAGTCAATTGAAAACTGAGCCTTGCTTTTCATCAGAAAAACTGGCCCATCTCAATTATGGAACATAAGCAAAACTGCTTTATGGAAAGGTATGTGTTGAAGTAGGTGCTTGTTTCCGGCACATTTTTCTCAAACATCCTTGAAAATTGAGAACAAAATCTTAGTCTACTGACTGTTCTAAGTGGTTTCATCTTCCCCTTTCCATTGACTGGACCCTCTTGCATTTCCCATCCTGTGTGTTGCACAAAACCCCTTGGAGCATACATATGATTTCACTGAGCAACAATTGCCCAGGAAATAATATCCTTATGGGGTAACCGATTCTCAAAAAAAATGTTAGGTTCCAGCATGGTAAGTGAATGGTGATGTTGAGGATCAGTCTAATACCTTCATGTTAGCTTTCATTAGACATTGATGTTTGCCTGCTCATGGATTTAGTTCTTGTATTTTAATTTTCCAAATATAAATCCATCCTTCTACTGTATACAGTACAAGTCCCACTGAATTCAAGAAGGTACACATGCTCATAAAACTATTTGTGTGACTGTTGGGTTTGCAACTAGAATTAACAAACTGAGATGCTATTAGGGAAAAACTGCCCCTAAAACACAGTATGGTTTGGGAAGAGTTACAACTCTGAGATAAACTAATCTAGGTTTCAGGATAATATAAAGCATGGTCTTACTCAGTCATTTCATTCATTGCATGATTTTTCCTGCATTGCATACTTTTTCCTGCGAGAACTGCCATTTAAAAATCTCAACATAAAGAACTTTAGACCACCTATTTGGTTGATGCTAATTTTGTTTGCTACCCTCTTTGACCAGATAGATGTTGGCATTGAAGTTTACTGCACTCTTGACTGATCCACAGAGGATCTTGTAGATTAACTTGAAAAGAGATCAAATGATCATGATCTCATCTTGATTAGGAACTACACACAACATTTTCCTTTCAGCACAACTTTCCAACAATAAGTTCCTCCCTCACAACCTTGTAACACTCTCCCATGCACCTAAGCAATCATGAATAAATAAGAAAACAAACCTTAGCAAACTGCTTCACTCACAGACTGAAGAAAACTTATTTTTTAGATTTGAATTTGAAGCACAGATGTCAACTATAAAATACATTGGCATTTTATAAGGAATTTTAAGGATAACAGCGTATATTATTTATTTTTTCCTACTACTAGTATAGCATTACAGAAGATCCCTGTAGTGTTTTAAGAGTCTGCATCTCATACAGTTGGAAGTCTTCTGTGCTACTGAATATTACTGTATACAGTACTCCCTAAACTGTATTTTAAAACTTCTTTTTAGGATATACAATAGTTTGAGTTCAACGGAGATGTTATTAAACACCTGGAGATTGAAAGTACTGGACAATGAAAGACTGTCCCATAAAACACAACATACAAACCATTTTCACAGTTCTAACAAAACAAGATCGTACATAAAAATGTCACAAATAGCTCTGTACGTGGTATGATCAACATAATATTAAGTCCAGCTAATAGCGTCACATATTAAGGGCCAAATTCTGGCTCAATGTGCAGCTGAAACTTAAACAGATGTTTACAGAAAATAATATAAAGCCACCCTGAAGTGTTATACTGGTAACAATAACATTTATTAATCTACTAAGATTTTTGCCCTGAAGTACATACCTAACTTGTGCTACAGAAGGAACATGTGGCCAGTGGTATTTGGCTCTTGTCCTTGGACATGTTTGCATGGATTTGTCATGGCCAAGGGCAGTAGAGGCAGAGGAGCAGTCTTCCCTCTGGGTATGACAGTTTTAGCAGGCATCTAGATCTACTGTTCTGCCAGAATTTGGCCAAGAGTTCAAAATCCTGTACATCTTATTCAGCAGTCCCACTGAAATCAACAGAACTTTTTTTGTGAATAAGATGAAAAGGATTTGGCCCCCAAAGTTTTTAACCCTTTAAGTAGTAAGAAAGTAGTTTCATTGCACATAGCCCATCCTTCATAAATAACTTTCTACTCAAAACCAAAATAGTTGTTGATGTACAGGAGGTGTTTGCTCACAAATATGAAAGTGTGCAGCAATGTCTGACTATTTGTAGTGTAGAATTCCTAAAAAGAGACACTTGCATATGACAACTTCATTCAATGTGTGTCTGAGGCCAGAATAGTTGTTTTTTCAATTCCTGAATACCATCTTATGGATACTTTGGAAAAACTAAATAACTACACTATGTATAGTTTTAATCAGATATGTGTACAGATGTCTCCATTGAGCTGGATGGATAAATAACTTCATCTAGTAGTGTTAGAATTGTACAAAAATATATTGGAGCTGATGGTTATTTCTAAAGAGCTTCCTAAATACATTCATACAGAACACATGGTCATGACTTTGGGAAAAGAGAAATTTTGCTGTCATCCTGGAGAAACTTTTGGAGACTCAAATGGGCAAATCCAGAATTTTCATACTTAAAATAATCTTGCTCTGTTACACACTGTTACTCTGTCCCTGTTTTGTTCTGTGACTGTTGATTTGAATTGTTTTTGTGGGATAAAGGACAACTGTATGCTAATTAAATTAATCAAAACTATATGCAAGTGCTACTCTGACCACAAGTCATTTCAATGCAGTATATTCTAATAATATGCAGCACTCAAAAATACAATTTGAAATTAAAATTGTATAGTCAGGATGGAAACATGAACTCTAAGTTAGAACTGGAAAACAGGACTGAGTATCATGGAGTTTAATCCCAACTGACAGAGTGATTTACTTCATCTCTAATACCATGTCACGCTCATGCTTATGCTCAATATGCAGCTTTAACAAAGCTACAAATTGTAGACCATGGGTCCTGAAAATGCTTGCCTCACAACATCTGCAGTTACAATTTTATAGTGTTCTTCTTTTGCAAATGAGATAAAAATGTGTCTGCCTCATAAACATTGCTAAGAGCATAGCTTCTCATTGGTACCAGAGCCTGGAAGTGTCAATGATAATCTGAGGAAATTGCATGTAAAGCCTCTATGAATTGGTTAAGGTGGATGAACTGCTGCCTTTTTGATTATATTAAATTATTTTAATTCCTTGTATACCCCATTTTGTCCCCAAACAGAAGGATGTAGAAATGTTGTGCTGACAGCAGTCCTTTGGTGTCAAATCTTCAGGGGACATGATAGGCTGCATATCCATTTGGCTGTGGGATTAGTATCAGGCTTCATGCTTAATTGCCCTGCTTCATGCTGAAATCAGGAAGAAAAGTTCTTGGAAGGTAATCTAAGTTGGGTAAAGACTTCACTCTATTCACTGGGAAAAATTCACAGACTTCGACATGCAGAGAATTAGTCTAGCCTTTGGAATAATGTGAATAAAATCCCCATAAAAAGGGCTGTAATGAAGGCTTCAGAAGGAGATAGATAATGGTATGCCCAGTTGGGTGTTGTTGTGTCTACCTCTGGTAAGAAAGGTGTTAAGATATCTCTTTGCTCCTATTAAGAGAAGTTTTCCCATGATTCACTGTTTTCCACAGACATATACTACTCTTAAAGGCAGATTCTCAAGTCCTTATTCCACTTTGTTCCTCACTCCACTGGTTATTTGCCAGAATAATACTAAGAGAATTTGCTTTGTGCATCTTCTCTATATTCAGATGCCATTAGCCCTCGCTGCCTCCTGGCATCAGCTCAGCTTCCAGGTTTTGCCCCTGCAGCAGCTCCCAGCTCCTTGCATTGGTGAGGACCTTCTCAGATGAGAAGATAACCCAGATGTACATTCCTACTCAGACAGGAAGAGTAGGAGTAGGAGGAGACATAGTGACATAGTAAGTCACTGGTAAGGTCAGGAAGAGAATGAAATTCTGTGGTTATGGGTTAAGTCTTTCTTCGCACTAAGAAAATTGCTCTTATCCCTAATGTGCTGTTTCACGTCACCTGTACTATAGTTCATGAAAACTGGTCATTTTGCACTGTTAAAACATTTGCAAAGCAAATTTTTTTCCATATAAGCACAAAAATTCTACTTAAAGGGTTAATTATATTGCTGTGCTGGTAAACATTTTAACTTATTTCTGGTTAGACCTATCTTTAAATACTAACTGGGACAGAAGAGACTGAGCTGGCCCTGGACTCCCTTGTCTTGGTGTTGGGCATGGATATTGTACAACAGGATACACCCACAGTGGCCTCAGGCAGCTCATCGTCCTCTGTCCATTCATTGAGATCAGGATTGTAGCACTGAATGCATTTCTTGTACTTTTTCTCTATTTCATTCCAGCCACCTACTAAGTAAATTTTCCCATTAAGGGTGGAGGCACCAGCTGTACTAACTCCGGTTTGAAGTGGCGCCACGTAATTCCATTGCCCTGTGTAAGGACTGTAACACTCCACAGGGAGAACATCGACCCTTTCGGCTCGCCCCCCCAGCTGAGACCCACCCATGACATAGACCCTCTCCAGAAGGGACACTGCACAGTGCCAGCCTCTTGGGGTGCTGAGGCTGGCCTTATCCTGCCAGCTGTCTTTGCTGGGGTCATACATACACACTGAGCGAGAGTAAGCATTATTGATGTAACCTCCCGTGACCAGGATCTGACCATCCACAACTGCACTGGCATGGCAGCACCTGGGCACCTCCAGCGGTGCCTTCATCTGCCACTGATTAGTTGCAGGCACATAGCATTCGACCGAGGAGAGGCACCCCTCAGAGTTGCGGCCACCCACGGCAAAAAGGAGGCCATTGAACACGTTCAGGCTAAAATGGGTGCGCCGCTGATTCATGTTTGCCAGGTGAATCCAGCTGTTGAAACGAGGATCATATCTGAAAGCATTAAAAAGAGGGTAACAGTCTCACATACTGCTCTGCTAAGCTATACAGGATTTCTATGTCACTGCTGCAAGAGCAAAGTTGCTAAAATTTTAGTTATTTAGCCTATTAAAAGTCAGTGTAATGAAACCGGTATTCCTGGTTAAATTTCCAAATAAATTTAGGTTTTGATTGGAGAAAAATCTGTTCGTAATGTTCAAATCTGGAATTATTTTCATGAAGTAAATCTGATTCTTCTGCAATTTGATTTTGTACAATAATCTCATTAGAAGATTGGGAAGAGATACTTTCAAGATGCGGTAGAAATTTTAGAAGTTTTTTTTCAATTTCTGCCTACAGCAAAGATGTCTAAATTTACTCAAAATGTTTTAAAAAACATTAAGTGGTGATTTATACTTGTATCTTTTTATTACTTTCTAAATAGTGAGTATGCTTTCCCTGCCACTCATATGGAGTAAGGTTTATGTGGAAAAAGTGTCTGTGCTTTCTAACACCATTCCTATCTGAAATAACATGCCTTGTCCTTGATATTTAAATGAGCCACTTTGAAATAGAAAATGGAAAATTATGATTCCTTAAGATGTTGAGTGAGGTACATTAGTAAACTCACACTCTTCTCCTGTTGCATGCTAAGGAGATCAGAGAATCACATAAGAAAAAGGCTAGGAAAGTAAATACCAGTTGTTAGCTGTAATTCGGCATTGTCATCTGCAAGTCCACAGACATACTGATGTGACTTGACATGCTCGAGGCTAATGGCACAACCGGGAGCAGAATCCATTCAGCCTTGGACAACAAGGATTCCCCTAACTCCTCCTCACAACCAAGGTGTGCACTGAGCACACAGCTCCTTGTAAGAATGTGAGGTATAGCTTAAAGACAGAAAGTCAGGAGAGCAACAGCATAATTTCTTCTATGTGATATATTTTTCTGATTAAGTAGATTGTATAATAAAATCAATCTAGAGATGGTTCCTCATTGATTAACTTTGTATGTCGGTTGGTGTCCTCAGGAGAAGTCGACTGTTCCTTCTGGGAGCAGAAAAGCAAGCATTGGTAGGACTGTGGCTGTGTATTGCCATTGCATGTCCATAGTCTGTTAGTAGATAAAATGCTGGGTTTTCTCATCTCCAGCCTTTGCTTCAAGCTACTGTGTGCTGTCAGCTTTCAGGCTGAACTGTTTAAAAACTAGTACCGCCCATTTGACTATTGCATGTTAACCTATGCACTCTTCTGATCTGGCTACTGCCAGTGCACTCCTCCAATGTCTGTAGATAGGAACTGCAACTTTCAGAAGTGAGATATTATTTGGGGTACACTGTAGAAGAGAAATACAACCATCAAGAAATCGTGTAGTTTCTAAACTCTTGACAAAAAAAAAAAGCTAAAGGATATGAAATGCAGTATAAAAGCTGTTGAAAATATGGTGGATGATGCATAGAAATTGAAGACTATAATACCTAAAAGGTGTTTTTCAGAACTTTTTGTGAGGCATCTAAAGCTTTCCAGAATTTGAAAAATCTCACCTTGTCTGATTCGGTGCATTTTAATGGTACCTTAGAACATCCCATTTGTGTTTCTATATATTTCCTGTACTTGGAGTAAGTTTTCTCAGTTTTTCCTCACTTCTGATTGTGCATGTGCAAATTTTTTGCATAACTCCAACTGCATATTTCTATTCATCCAAACTTTAGAATAGCATGTATACCTCCCCCTCACTGTCCCTTGTCTCTTTATCTGAGTGGTTCACATTGCATGACACAAACCAGCTTAGTCTATCCACCTGCCTTCTGTGGAATAAATACCTTCATCTCTTTTAAATAAATAACCAGTTACCTGCAGAAATTGCTGACTGCATGCTTGGCTTGGTTCCTGGCATCATTCTGGTCTTCCCCACCAGCCACATAGAGAAATCCATCCATCACTGTGACACACTGATTAAAACTTTTAGCAGGCATTTCACTTAGCTTCTTCCATCCATTTTCAGGATCTCTGTATAAGATGTCTCTGCTAAGAGATTTTTCTGTTAGAGCAGGGCGTCCCCCAACAGTAACTAAGACTCTGAAACCTCCACGGATCCTTGTTCTTCTGGACTGAAGTGTATTCTGGTGATAGGGAAGCAAATGATAGTTCATGGCATCCACTAGGAGCTTATGGCAGTCTGCATCTTGCATCATTCTTGGCACAGTTTGAACATAATTGACAAGATCTTGGGCTGAGATGGTACCAAAACGGATGTTACTTAAGAGATTGGCAGCAAACTTTACTCTTTTTTGGTCAAATTCCAGCCATTTTATTGCAATCTGGAATGCAACAATTTCAGAAGGCAACTGCAAGTCATCATCTGCAAGAAGTTCATTAATCTGATCAAAAGTAAGTTTTAAGAACTGATCTGTTTCTGAAAATTCAATGAAGTTGTCTCTGATAAATTTGTGCGCTGCTTCCTTGGTTGTTTTTAGTCCATATGTTTCTGCAATATTAGCAATGTACATACAGTTCTCAACACTGATTTCTTGGACTAGAAAATCACAGCACATCTTTACAAGGGTGTGAATCTGTAGATAAATTGCTGTGGAAATAATACTACCTATTGTATAAAGCGAGAGAGTAAGTTTTCCAGTGTAAGCATAGGTGATAACAGTAGCTAGACCCAATGGGGACACATCATTAAGGTCCACTCTTTGAGTGGATGGATCTTTCTTTAAGATGTTGTGAAAGTATTCACTGCTTGAAGCCATCACCACTTTATGAACATTGAAGGATTTAGTTTTGGTACTGATGGTCAAGTCACAAAGAAAATTTTCTTGTCTCATTCTGCTTAGACCTTCCAAAAGATTTGGGCAATATGATGGGTCTGAAACTTCAGATGAGATGCAGGTGAAGCCATTTCCTCCTTCCAAGAGTCCATTCAACCCATTTAGTTTACTGAGGGGGCCATCTTCCACAATGATAGTTGTTTCATTGATATCTGCTTTGTTCTTTTTCACATTCTTCTTCTTAGGGGCCATGACTGCAATGAAATATTACAGCCAAGAGCTTGCTAAAAATAAAATTAAAATGTTTAGAGCTACATCACAGTTGTGAAATTTAATAGGCATGTGATTATGCAACAAATCTATGCAACAATCTTGACAATACATACTAATGCCACAAAACCAAACACACAGAACAATCTATCTTCCTAAGAACAACTCTTCTGTGGTGTAGGATTGTAGTGTGGCTGCTTATTAATAGCAAACAATTCTCAAATTGTGAAGAATGCATCTACCAGTAATTCACTAATTCCTTTTTTTTTGTTTTTTACATAACTGGACCATAAGTTAACATTCACCTACTATCACCACATTCAGAGTTAAAGTCTCTAAATGAGTTTGCCAGAGTGTAAACTTTTCTAAATATATATTTAAATCAGCCAGATTCTAGACCTGAATTCATTAGTTTGAAGCACAGGAAAAATATGGGCCCCCAACTTTGTTCATCCTTACTCCAGGAGCAGTGCAGCCTTGTAGGTGAGTTGAGAATTTGGACAGAAAATATTAAGAGTGAGAGAAATTCTTAAAGACAAAAAAAAGGAAGATGAGATGTAAAGAGAAAGTGGATTTTAGTATGATGACATATTGATTTTAGATTTAGGATCTTCCAGGTTTTTGTAACTTTTGATTTTATAGACTGATGATATTCTATTTCCCATGTCAGATGTGCAAATACTTTCTACTCATAGCACATTTTGTTTGCTTTTCAGTATAATTCAAAATCTATAAACCTACTTTTAGGATTTTTTTGAGATTTAGAGAGATTTTTTCTATTTGAAAAAAATGTCATGCAAACTCTATTGGGATGTGTTATCTTAAACAAGTTCTGTATGTGTCGAGGTAAGAATCAGTCCCATACAGTCACATTACAACACATATTTAAATTACATGTATCAACTCCAGGCAAGTTCCAGCTCTTGCTGAAGTTAAGAGCCACATTTTTTATTAAATGCAATGTGAAACAGCCTCTAAGTAGTTTTCAAAGGATTTGCTTCAAACAAATATATGTATGTGCAAATATCCTTGAAGGAAAGCACTGATCTTTAATAACCCAGTTTTAAACAGAATTGTGGACAGCATTCAAATAGGTTCAAATATAGCATTTATCTCCAGTACATCCATTGATTTTAAAACAATTTACACATGTTAATTGTTTTTGTGATCCTTGCAGTCATAAAAACCTGAACATGAAGAAATGGTAATTAATAATAAATTAAATAACTGGTTTATCGTGGATAACTTACTAAAAAGACTTTGTTCATATTTCAGTCTCAGCTACACTCCTTAAGCACATAGAATGTAACAAAACAGTAATTTAATTACAGAAAGGGGTGGTTGCTGCCTGTGAGCACCAGAAGTTTTTTGCTGCTGCTGCTGCTCGGTGATGACCATGTGCAGAGCAGGTGAGGGAGAAGGCCATGTGTGCCCCAAGTGTCAGTGTCAGCCTGTGCTGACGTGAGCTGTGATCCCTGACATGTCAGTGTGCCAGCTCAGGGGTCAGCTGCTGCCCAGCTCCCCCCTGCTCCGGCTGCATTCCAGGAGCTGCATCTGTTCAGTCCTATCAGAGTCACCTCCCAGAATAGCAACCTCCCAGCAGCTTGCCATTTTAAGACAGGTTCCTTTGAAGATATAGCTGATATTTTAGTATACTTGGTTGTTTAATACAGCTTTTGTTACAAAAAAACCTATGATGTTGCAAGTGTTGTGTATATTTGGTGGCATAGAAAAAAAGCAAACCAAAACTTTTGAGTATCTTTGTATGTTCTACACAATTTTTGCATGTTAATAGCCATAACTTTAAAGTTGGCAAGGACGTATTCTTTTGGCAGTCATATTTGTTGTTATAAATATTTTTAGAGAACTGTAACATAATTTTTAATACATGCATCACTTAATATTTATTGCCTCACTGCATCATTGCAGAACTCATTTAAATAGCCAGCATTTTAAGCTCTCTGTTCAAAAATATTCTCTATACAAAGATTTTTCCTGAAAAACATTTTTTTATGAACAGAAATTTCACCAGCTAGTTTAGTGTAGAAGCACTGTAAGTGACAGGTCATGCAAACCCAGTGAAACAAATCAAATGATCCTATAATAAAACCAGGTTACTTAACTTTGAAAACCCTGGGTAATTTGGTCTTCTATAGTTATTTGCTTTCACCTCATTTATTTTAGCTTAAGAACAACTCCTGTCAAATATCACTTAGGGTCCCAAAACAAAGCATTCAACCAACCAGCCTCCTTCCCATCTTAACATGCTACCATTGAAACACTATCAAAGTGAGTCGTTAAAAACCTCTTACCCTCCTCAGAAAAATGTTGTCCCAGAGCTGTCCAAGAAGCTGTCAGTGAAAATGCCTCTTCCTTGGAAAAGGTGAACACAAAAAGAAAGGAATTGTGGCAAAAAAAGAGAGAGAAAGGTCAGAGGCCTCTTGGTAAGTCCCAGCTTGTGGTTTCCACTGAGAGGCTTTGCAGTCACAGTGAGCAAAGGAGACCGGAGCCTGCGCTCGGGTGCTCTTTAAAATGACCCCTCCTCTCCATGCCCTGCTCCCTGCCTCTGCCCAGCCATAGCAGCTCAGTTTCCCTGGGCTGCCTGGCCACTGGAAATCAGGAGGACAAGCCTGGACCCTGCAAATGCACCGGTAAAGAGGAGGAAAGGGAGGGAAAAGTGAAGATGGTAGTTCCACAGCAGGTAATATTTGTCCCAGGTAAGTGTAGGGTGAACCACTGGGTTCTCCAGCTCAAAGCTGGGAGGCTGGGTGAAAGTCAGTATGGCTGGGGAGAGAGGCAGATTGGACACAAGGAAGATACTTTCTGGTGAGGCATTGGCACAAGTTGCTTAGAGAAGCTGTGGATGCCTGCCCTATCCCTGGAAGTATTTGAGGCCAGGTTGGGTGGGGCTTTGAGCAATTTGGTCTAGCAGAAGATGTCAGAGGGATTGGAAATAGATAATCGCTGAAGATCCTTTCAAAAACCATTCTACGATCATATTATTCTATGACCTAAAATAACTAGCAGGAAATGCCAAGGAAAAGCTGGTACTTAACTTCCACTTTCTTAGGTTTTCCATGCTTAACTCTGGGCAGAGGAAAGGAGACCAGCTGATGGGGGTTCACAGCCATGTCCTGATTTGTGGACATAGGTCGCTGCTTCTGTAAAGACTTGCCTTGGCTTTCAAGGCTACTGGCTCACATGCCCTGATATATTTCCAGAGTGATGTGGACTTTGATCTTCTCTCAACGAGGTATCCTAACTTGTGGGTTATGCCATACACTGGAATAATTTACCTCCACTTCCTTGTCAGTTAAACCTCAATAATAATAAAAAGCCAAACTTTCACATCCCTGGAAAATTTCATCCCATGGGAGAGATAAGATGGTGCAAGTGACTGCACGGGAAGAGAAGGGTATTGGGAGAAGTGGAAGTCAGAGAACAGGAAAACTTACTCTTGGCTGTACTTTGTATAATGCTTAATCTTACAGATTTATTTGGTTGCCTCCAGGCTTGGATGGGGTTTTACAACAACTGGTGCAAAATAACACTTGTCGTTTTGAACAAAAGGGGATCCTTGTGCTGGTGGAATTACAGAACATTACAAGATAAAAATGAAAAAACAGAATAGGGAATTAGGGGCAGTCAAATGTGTGAAATGAGGGTGAAGAAGAGGGACATAAAGCCAAGCTCTCCCAACAGCAACAAGGTAACAAGCTTTCCTTTTGAAAAATAGGGCCACAGCTCTGAAAAATTAAGGACAAAGCCTTATTTTCATAGCATCATACAATATCAGGTTGGAAGGAATCCCAAGGATCATCTGGTCCAACCTTTCTTGGTAAAAGCATGGTCTAGACAAGATGGCACCCTCTTTAGGTGAATCTTAAAAGTGTCCAGCGTTGGGGAATCCACCACTTACCTCCCTGAGGACATTATTTCAGTGACTGAGTGTTCTCATTGTGAAAAATTTTCCTCTTGTGTCAAATCATAATCGGCCCAGGATTAACTTGTACCCTTCCCCCCTCACGTTTTCCTTGTGATTCCTTGTAAAAAAAGAGTCTCCGTCTACCATGTCTTTTTTTTCTCTCACATGTAGATTCCTACTGCCTCAAAAATACAACTAACTATAACATTAATTTAATAAGTAGGATGACATTTATCATTATCTTAACACATCTCAATATATATTAATTTACCAGTTCAATCTAATTATAAAATTCCTTACGTGGACAACTATCATTAAGATATTCAAGGCTCTGCCTTAATATGATCAGTTATAATGATTTTTTACACAAAGGATATATTTCATACTGTGCTTCATGAGTTTTAAGAACCTGTAAAAAATAAAGTTTTGTAGGTGGAACAGTCATATTTCTAAAACAACACTCCCAAACATATATGTAATGAACCTGAGTTACTCAGTGTTCCCTTTTGTAACAGCTCGTGTTCAGACTTTTATCAATTTTTAGAATTTTAAGGTGTTCTAAAAAGCCAATATTTTTTAGAGAAAGAATATATTTTTTTATTTTTCAGTTAGATTTTTTTTTGGTGGTGTGGGTTTTTTTGTTGTTGCTTTTTTGATAAAGGAGACACTTCTCTTCCAGAATGAATACACTATCATGATATATAGAAAATATTATTCTAATTTTCATATTACATCTTTAAAAGTACTACCACATTGTAAAATAAACTTAAGTCTTATCCAGTCTCTACAAATCTATTTCCAACAACATTATATGATTCACTGTTGAAAAAACACCAGAAATTACAATGGGGGAGTACCTTCACTGAAAAAATAAAACTCATTTCTAATTTCCAGAAAATACTGACCATGCTTTGAGCTGGGCACTATAGAGATAACCATCTTGTGAGATATGAGTCAACATCTCAATGCACTAGAACCAAGAAAATCAAAAATCCCACAGAGTTTTGAAACTTTGGCTGTATGTTAGGGCAAGACCCACAAAACCTTTAGTTACTTGGGCTTCAGAGGACAACTGATATGTGGCATGGAAGCTGGTCTTGGGACTAGTCATTCTCATTTTCCATTAATTAGCACTTAATAAGGTCTTTTAAAAATAACTAGAACAAGGATCAAAAATCATTATATATTTGCATCATGTAAATCATACACATATATTCATTATACATGCACATGAAATATATATATATATTACACATACATATACACATTCACATAATACAAATAATAGTTTTTAAAATCAAACTCTGATTTAAGATGCTTTTTAATTTTCAGATATTCTTAACTTTCCTTTATATCTTGAAAATAACATGCTGTCTTTATGCTTATTTCCTTTCAAATGGCTTAGAAATTAATTACTATAAGGTATTTTATATTGATTGAAGTCCTTGCAATCAGGTTATTAATTGTCTTCTAACTTAAAAGAGGGAGGCAATACATTTTTGACAGTATCTTGAGTCCTTTTAGATATAAGTGAATCTTGGGGCAAAAATATTTAATTTTCTTCACAATCAATTGCTCTATATGAGTGACTAAGTACAATACTATCAATCCATGCAGCAGTAGCAGGTCATGTAGTAATGTTTTAACATTTTATGGGTGAAAAGTGGAAACATTTCAAGAGATTTGTTCTTAGCCCAGTGAACAAGAACAATTATTATTTGCTCTGTGTGCATGATTCAGAATCAACAATAGGGAAAGTTTTTGTATCAGCAAAGACAGGCCCTAAGGCAATTATAACCATCTTTTCTAATCCACACACAACCACTACTGCATGCTTTCTGGAAATTTAAAGCCTTTTCTTTGAAGTCATCATGCTCTGATTTGTTGGTGGAACACAAGCATCAGAGGCATGGCCATGTGGACACCTACCTTAGCCAACTAAAGGTGTTAACAAAACTCAGGCTTAGCTCTAGGTCATGACTGTTTTGTTTGCTCTGAGCACTTTATGTGTGCTCAGCCAAATACCACACACCCTCAAAGCCCATATTTAGTACTCTACGATAAATCGTTATGAAAAATATCTTTAAATACACTAATCTGAATGTATAAAGTAATCACACCAGTAATGCCTTTAGGAAGGGTGAAGCTCCTTATGCAGACTGGAGATAACTGTGAAAGCATACTGAAGTTCAGTGGGAACTGCAGTTTTTTTCAAAAAAAGAGATAGAAAAGAAATGTATTTTATTTTTAAGTTGCTGAATAAATGTACAAACTGTGTAGGAACAAATGCACAGAGCCTTATTTCCCAGAAGGTGGCTTTGAGGAACTATGTTCAGCAAGACATCCTGCCCCAGTGGGTCACTCAGACCTTCCCCTGTACTATATCACTTGCTCTCACTTCAGTGCCTAATTTTGCCCAGTAAATCCTCTCACATTGATTTACCCCCTTGAAGATCTCACCCTTCTCTTTAGCTCGTACAAAGTATGTTTCTGGTTTCTGTCTTTCCTTGGAAACTCACTAAGCATGGGCAGTAGGGCATGGAGAGGACCCTAGGGATGAGAAAACAGTTTACAAGCCTTAGAGCAGAACTGATGGCACAACAGAGCTCTTGAGCGTGTAGTGTCAGAGCAACTTCTGAAGCTATATTTGTGTGTATGGCAACCCCACTTCTTCCTAAGAGGAGTCACACATTGATGCCAAACAAACAAAACCTCATAATGATCAGTGTTGGCTGCAGTTTCGAAGGACTGAGTAAACTTGGAATTCTTTCCTCTGACACTTATGACAGGTGATATGAAAAATGTTGCAGTTAGATCTGGGCTAGAAATATTTTACATGTTCTAGAAAGTTTTTGAGGTTTTAGATGTCTTCTTCACTGTCATGAAGTCATGATCATTCAGCCTAATTGGACAGCAAGGACATTTTCCTCATGCCAGGAAACCCACTAATTTGACAATTAAGGCTTTCAAACAACATATGGGAATTCCAGTTTCAGTCACATTAATATATATGACAGTCTGAGCCTCAACTTCCCTACTCAATGATGACTTTAATCATAATGCCAATGTGGGCTGAAGATTTCTTCTGCATGAATGCCACTTTATATAAATAGTTTCATACTATTTGGGCAAAAAACCCTAAAGAGTAACTAGTTGTGAATGGCATATTTTAAGGTAGGGTTCATGAAGTCTCTACATACTGAGATGATGAGTTAATATTTATGTAAAATAAAAAGATGAGCATGGGAACTGGAGACCCAGTCTGCATCCAGGACCTGAATTTTTTTTTTCGATTTCCAACTTGAGTGCTCTACCTACTGTATTGCCCTACCAGCTATTTTGGTTTCTCTGCTGATGCATTTGCTATATACTGTGCCAAACTGTAATAAGATCTATTTTGCAAGAGCAGTAACCCTAACGTGCAAATACCAGACTTTTGCCTCCTTAAATTCTCCTGTAGTTCAGACTGGATACACTTTTTTAACACTTTCCCCGAACACCACTTTAAAGGGCGAAAGGTGTTCTAAGTATCTATTTTAATTACACCTACATTAGCTTCTCAGGAAATACTTCAAAGTCATAAATGTTTTTAGTATGGACTCATTCAGCCTGGAGTCTTTCAAGCACATGCTTAGCCCCAGCAAGCTGCATGGCAGAGATCCCGGTTCAGATGCGCAGTTCACACAACACCAAAGACCGACTCCTTGCCGTATGATTTTTGTAGGTAATCCACAGGGGAGCCATGCAGGGCCCCAGAGTGCTCAGTCCCCCTCGGAGAAAAGAAAAAAGAAAAAAAGCATTAGCCATCAGGCTGTAAATAAGACAGGACCCAAAGAAAAGGATGTCCTCTTCAGCCCGAGTC